>PVKA01014573.1:0-52050 GCA_004027165.1 Ctenomys sociabilis
AAGTAAGCAACTACACTCTTAATTCACTGATAAGAGATATCTGCTAAAATAATACCTGTAAATATAATATCATGTATGCACCTTGTACAATACCAAAACGTTATGAAAACAGTTTGCAATGTATTAATTCATCAACTCTGTATGGTTAAGGTGTCTTGAAACTGTCTGATTGACATTTGTATTTTAATAAAATAAAAATGGAAAAAAAATAAATAAAATAAAATAAAAATATATTTTAGTGCAGGGTCTCACTATACAGATCAGACTCAAAGTGATCCTCTTGTTTTCAGCCTCCCAAACGCTGAGATTACAAATGTGCACCACCACAACCCAGCCTCAATCGCCCAGGGACAGCCCCTCCCCACCCAGCTCAGTACAAAATGATCAAATCCTGATCCCTGCATCTGCATCTGCCTAAGCAGGCACTTTAATCCGCTGAGCTATCTGGCTAGCCCTCAAGTTTATTTTTAAATAAAATGTAGCTTATCTCTTCTTTTTTAATGTATAAAATGTAATTTCTACTACAATCTGTAAAACATTAAGGACAGATAAGATTACTTTATGCCTGTCCCACAGAAAGGGACAAAAGCTGAAAAACAAAGTGGTATCTGAACACCTCAATCGTGAGTGCAGATGCTCTATCATTACTCTAATTTCTGATGACTTTATGAAGTTATAATCAACAGTATTTGGCATTAAGAGAAATATGTTTTGGTATTTAAATAAAAATTAACTTATCCTTTATCTCAGGGGTACCTTTGCTTGAGTCCAACATGGGTTCAGAAATAAGTATTGTTTTAATATCCGGTCTCCCAGAAAAAAAAAAAAAAAAAAAAAAAAAAAAAAACTTAAACCTTATAAAGAATCCTATTTTGACACATACTTTATAAGACAAACACATTAACAGAAGCTGAGTGATTCAACTTTGTTCAAAGACTATATACATCACTTTACTGAGTAAATAAAATCTGAAAGGTCTAACACATACTGTGAAAGAGGAAGAAACTGTTCAAAGGGAAGGAATAACTGGGATGAGGGAAAGGAGAAAAGAAAGGAGGAAAAATTGGGGCCAGGTAGATAGCTCAGTAGAATAAGCACTTGCCTGGCAAGCTCAAGGGCCTGAGCTCAATCCCTGTTCCAGAAAAAGAAAAAAAGAAAGAAGGGAAAATAATATATGCATATATTTGGAATAGCTTGGATAACAGTACTGCTGATTTCTTCTGGCTGCATTTTTTTTCCTTTTCTTTTTAATTTTTTTGGGCCAATTTGAAGACAACAATGTACTGTGTAACAACCACTATTAAATTCTTATCATCTTGCTTAATGAAATTCTGCATCATTTGTTTTTTTTTTTTTACTATTTGTATTGTCTTTTTAAAAAGTAATGCTATTTTCATATATCATAAATATTCAATCTTTATAGTAAATAATGTTAAATTAATGCTCAATCCCTAACATATTATAAAACTCAAAATAAATGTTCAAGTCAGTATCAATATACACACCAAATACACATCTTTGTTTAAAAAACCCTGTACAAACTGAAAATAAGATTAGAAACATAATTTATTCACTGAATATAAACTAACAGCTCCTTTTGACTTTCTCAGTAAGCAGAGTATGAAAATGTCTTTTATACCTGACATTACTGATCCACCTTAAACACTACAGAATGTTTAAACTGTCATAATGAAAATATGCATTTAATGTGTTAATCTGTCCACAATCTTATATGCTATTATTCTGAGGGCCAGTTGTCAAAAGTTGTAAGATTTCTCTTTACGAAAAAAGAGCCAGCAGCCAAAAACCACACCTTACTAAATACTGGGCTCTCTACTTAAATATTATCAGACTACGGTAATAAATACAGTGAATTTACTGTACTTACATGTGAACAACTAATTATAAAGTAGTTTCCTTTAAATCAGTTTGCTAAAGTCCTATCTGTTTATCTACAGGCCACATTTTCAGAAAGTACTATTTACATATTTTTTAAAAAAGAACATCCACTCACATTCTTCTGCATTTTCAACACCCTATGTTATCATGGAAGGACAAAACTGTGGTTTTACTTCCTCTTAGTTCTTTTCTCTTAACCAAAGCCAAGATCTATAACTCAACACTCACAGCCCAAGCAGTATTCTACAGTAAGTACAGTTCTGTGTTCACAAGAGGGCTATGTTTCGAACAGAGCGATGCGAAGCGACTGCCACTGTGAAAACAGCTCACAGCCATACACAGTCTCCTGTTTCGAGGCCACAACCCGCACTACTCAGCATGTTACTGTACTGAGTGCCATAACACTCTGGGAATGTACTGGTAAGGATTATTCAGCTAGGCCTACCTCGACATATGAAAAGTATAGTAAGATGCAGTACCTAAGACACTTACCCTCTACAGAGCTTAGAAGACTGCAAGTTTCCCTGGGAAATTCTCTAAGTGAATTAATAGAGAATATGAAGGCCAGGGACATTAGTGTACACCCCTGTAAACATAACTGGACACTCAGAGTACACTAAACATAAGGGTATTTTTCTTTCTTCAAAATAAATAGTGGCTTATTGTAACATTTACTTTTAAATTTTAATTTGCTACTTTTGCCTCTTTTGTAGTAACATTTACCTCAAAATAAAAACATGTGGTGTAGCTATGCAGAAGTACTTTACTTTTTCAGAGGCAAGAGGACACAGTACTGGGCATAGAACCCAGGGCTTCAGAGCTACTAAGCTACATTCGCAATTGTTATTTTTTTACTTTGGGTTAGAATCTCACTAGGTTGATAAGATTCCCAGGCTAGGTTGGAACTTAAGACTCTCTTGCCTCAGCCTCCCAGAGTATTGGCATTATAGGTATATGGTATCACCATACTTGCCAGTGTACATTCTTATTTTCTAAGTATTCTCTATTTTTTTTTTTTAACTTCTTAAAGACTAAAACACCATTGTGTGAGCCCACATAGGGTTGGGATCATCAATAACAGGTCTTCTATCTGTTTCATGTACCACTGGAAGGTTTTCAAGGAAAACAGCCCTACAACAGCAATGCTTCTCCTGAGCTCTCCCAGGGCCTGCTCACAGCTTGTATTAAGAATTATCTTTGTCTGAAATAGGTCTGTGGTGACTTGCTGGCTTGTAACTTTCTCCCCCTGGATTTGCTGGTGTACAGATAATGTACCCAAAATCCTTCCAGACTAGGGAGAAGGAGTCACTGAGGTCTGTAAGAGTTTTTGCTGAATCCTTCACTGTGGTCTTACTGGGTTATTCCTTTCTTCTGTCTTGCTTTCGTTTCAGGATGTGCCCATTAGGCATCAGGAATTTTTTAGCTCCCTTATCTCAAGGGCCACTGTCAGCTATGTAGCCTGCCACTGACAAGGCACAGCATTATGCAGCAGTCAATGTATTTTAAGCACCAAATTATTTTACTTCTGGTTCTTCTGGCTGCTAAATGGCCCTCTTTCCACTTGCTTTTGTCTGAGAAGACATCTGTGGCAGGACAGAAATCTGTAGTTTACTCTTTGCACTCTGCAATTGAGTTTGCCTATATAAATGAGTAGACCTAAAAGCTCTGGAGAGGACTGAGGAGTCTGAGAAAGCCTGAACAAGAAAAAGTCTCTGTGACAGACAAACTACAAAGCGACCTCTACAGGGCTGCTGGAAGAGGCCGAGACCACTGAGCATGGTGCAACAGCCCGACCAGTGGACAGGAAGGCTCCTGACTCTGCAGGCTCTGTGCCTCTACTCTTCAGTCAGGAAAGTCCCTGAGCCTAATTATGCCAATTAGTTGCTCTCCTCCTTGGGAATCAGAAGTGACTCAAAGTGGAGTGCCTGTCTGCACTGGTCCCAGGAGACAAGTGAAACCATTCAGGAGCTGTGCAGTCACCTGCCCACAGAGCAGGGAAGCACATGGGGTGCAGCAGGCAGCAGGCACGCAGGCCTAAGTCCTCTGGAGCAGAGTCCCTGCGCTCCCTCAGGTCTTCCTTCCACTGCCTTCTCCATGCTCCTAGCCAGGCCCAGCTCTGTTCTCCAGCTTCTAAGTGAGACACACAGACCTCTCTGCAACAGTCTTTCATTCATTATTAGATAATTCCTGCTTCTTGAACCCAAAGAATCCAAATTAACATGAAAGATAAACAGGGTACTGACTACTCTTGTGGTTCATGAAAACTGCTGAAAAACCAATTATTTGTGTAGGAAAGTTAAGCAGTATTTTACTGACCATATCAGAGGAACCTTGTTAGGATGACAGGGGTAGTGCATAGGTGAGCTCAACACTAAACTGGGAAGGAAGCTACCGAAGAGAAAAATGAACACTGGTAAACAGCAATGTGGCCATAATAAGAAGTACATAGTATTTCCTGGGTGCTTACCCTATGTCAGGCAATGTTATCTGTTACTTATAAATACTAGCTCATTTACTTTTCATAAATAAGCACCTTTCCTGGAAACTAGGAAATAATATTATCTCATTTACAGATGAAAAATGTGAAGCACACAGAAATCACATAATTTATTCAGAGGTACTAAATATTTGTGACACATTCCCCACTTTTAACCACTGTATTTCTGCCTCTCTGCTGAAGCAAAAGCAGAAGAAATAAAAGCCTGAAAGTATGTAGCAATACTCCATTCTAAATAGCTGAAAATAATAGTTATTCGCAACCAATGTCTTTCTTCAATCAAAAAAAAATATAAATGAGATCTTCGAGCCAGGAAATAAAGTATTTAATGGGTAACAGTTCCTCACAAACACACCTTCTGAATAAATATGTAATAAAATACAGTTGCTGTAAAGCAACTCTTGCTTTTGATCGTTCTTTATTTTTATTTGTAGGAAAAAAAGGATTAATTCCACTTACAACTATAAACTACAACTAGCTGAGGGAAAAGACAGAAAACTATAAGAAACAGAAACAGCTCCAAATAATCCAATAGTATGAAAGCATCTCTATGTAGAATATAACTAGCATTTCTGTTTGAAATGTTATTCCTATATGCAGGTAAATGTTTAATTCAAAGTTAATAAGGAATACTAGGGCTGGGGAGATAGCTCAGTGGTCTAAGTACCTGCCTGGCAATCTCAAGGACCCCAAATTTGATTCCTGGTACCACATGTCATGCCAGCCTAGGGAGCACCATGCTGGTCATCAAATCTGGGTGTGGTGGAATATGCCTATAATCCTAGTGCTGGGAGGCTGAGACAGGAGGATCTCTACAAGTTTGAACTACATAGTGAGACCCTGTACCAAATAAATAAATAAGATTTAAAGATAAAAAATACTTTTGTTTTTAAAGATAAAAAATACTAATGGTTAAAGGTATAACTGATACACAATACAAAAACACTAAGTATTGCTGAACATGAAACATTTCCCCTTTGGTTGGAGCCATTTTAATTATTCAAATAGAGTAAACCTCACATAGAGCAAATAGAGCAAGGTTTAGTAGTACACGTCCACAATCAGACCACTCTAGGAGGCTGAGGCAGGAACAAAGTAAGTTTGAGCCCAGTGTGGACAACTTAATGACTTAGCAAACCCTGTTTCAAACTTTAAGAACAGGGATGTGGGATATAGTTTAGTTTAAAGGCCCTGAGTTCAATCCCCAGCACTGGAGAAAAAATACACAGATTTCTTTCTTTTTTCAATATTTCTCATGTCTATATTTGCAAAACACCTGGTTTCTTTACCTTTATACATAGATATACTTCATCTTTTTTTGCCTAAAGTACACCATAATACATAGTAAGATTTTCTTATCTTTCCTGAAGGCATATAAAGGCATGACTGTACTGCTTGCTTAATGCCATTCATGCTCAAATTTCACGCCTTTAAATTTTCAGTGATAATTAACAAAGTCACACAACTGAATACTCAAAGAATGTCTTTATTATTCCTATACTGTTTCCCTGTTGCTTGACTCACAGTGCGTGCCCTGAGCGAGGCTGTGCCATCACAGCTATCCTTTTATATAATGTTTCCTTCCACCAGCTACTAAGGGAAACAGAAAGTAGAAGCAAATTAAACTACTTTTCAGTTAACTTACATATTGATGCTAGAATAGAACGATTCAATAATCAAGCACTATTCTCAACTAGGATTTAATTTGATCTTAAAATGTTCTATTCTGATTACTATATCCTACCAGAATTTTCTTCTTTGAATGAAAGATAAGTTGGTCTGTTTCTGTTGTCATCAAAATAGTTCATTTGGACTACAAACATTACCCAATATAGACACTAAACATCTCAAGAATTAAAATGCTTTCTATTTCTATTTCTAATTTAATCTTTATACAACCACTACAATCATCATTAGTTCAAAAATAATTTTTTTAAGAAATGTAACCAGAATTAAGAGCAAGGATGTATTATGTTCATGCACCGACTTTCCCAGAAGACTATAATCATTATGTACTGCAAACATGTACTAATAATTTTTTTTTAAATGTACTTGGTACAGAGTCTCACTTTGCAGCTTGGATGCCTAGTGATCCTTCTGTCTTCAGCCTCCCCAGCACTGAGATTACAAGCATGCACTACCACACCCAGGTTCAGGGGCCAGCTCAGCATGTTCAGGGATAGGGCTGGCACAGAATGTGGTGCCAGGGATCGAACCCCAGGTCCCTGTGCTTGCCGAAGCAGGCACTTAACCCATTGAGGTATCTTGCCAGCCCTCTAATAACATGTTTAAATTAATTTTTTAACAGTTTATATAAGTAAAGTCAGTAAAAACCCTATTTTTCTTACTCTTTTGGAAAATACCATGTAAGTTATCTTAAAACACTAACTTAACATTTTTTAATTAATATGCAATTGTCATTAACTCATACCTAGGAATTGACACAGCAATTTCCCTTTATAAAAAAAATAGTTTTACTATTTAAGTAACAATAAGAAATTCATGTACTTACCAGCTTCTCAATTTCTGATTCAAGATTCTGTATACAGTCCAGTTTTCTCTTCCGACAACGCTGTGCAGCAATTCTGTTTTTACTTCTTCTGCGAATGTCATGGATACAATCTAGTTGTTCAGGGGTCAGTTTGTGCATTTTTAACAAGGATTGAAAATCATTTCGAGACAATGAAATTATTCGTTGTGCATTAAATGGCAGTTTTACCTAAAAGGTGAAATAAACATGAATAATTGCTATTTTATAATTATACTTAAACCTGGGAAAATCAAATAGCCTAGATTTTTTAAATGGTCCCTATTCTCAGTTTTATACAATCCATTATAAAACTAATAGTAAATGTCTAGCCTGAGAGACAGTTCAGAAGATAAATTGAGAAGCAAGTATCTTTCACCAAATCAAACAAAAGAAAATGAAATGACAGAATATAAATTAATTTACTACTACATGTTAATACCCTACAGAGCTCTTTTAAGTTCTTTTTAAAGTATTTAATATTTTTTCTCAAAAACAAAATCCATTTTAGTCTTTAAATATGACTATGTAGTACTATTTGATATTGGTATAATTTAAGCTAGTTTTTTTTTGGTGGAACTGGGGATTGAACTCAGGCCTTGTGCTTGCCAGGGAAGCACTTAATTCTGCTGAGCCATCTCCCAGTCCCTAAGCTAGGAACTTCTGAATCACTTCAGACAATGTATTTTTCTATCAAGAAAATAATAGCTTTATGTATATTTCATTTTAAAAGCCACATATTATGCTTGCCAATGTAGAAAAAAAAGGTAATTGTATTAATATTTTCTTTCAACCTACTTTTAGAAAAAGGAAAAGATGACTTTTTCTTTCAAACAAGAAAATTATGGCATTTTAATTATACTATCAAAAATACAAAAAGAATATTGGTTAATTGTTCTGGCAACTTCATTAGGTTGCCATTCAAGACTACATAAATTCTCAGATAAAACCTCTCAGTTATGTTGTTTTTAATACTTCTTCACAGTATAACTTTAAATGTTTAACTTATAATTCACATAAATACATAGATGTAAATATCTACATATTATTTTTAAATTAAATCACCAATCCACTTTCAGAGAAAACAGAAACAGCCACTTCCAAATTTACTGCAGCTAGCTACAAAACCAAAGAAAATACTAAGGAATGAGATGTGGAAAAAGAGAACTCTTGTGCAGTGGTAAAGGCTGGAGATGTAGTTCAATGTTATCATTGCACAGTGGCTGCGTGAGGGCTGGTGCAGCATCTGTCTGGCAAGTGCAAGGCCTTGAGATCGATTCTCAGCACCAAAATATAAAAAATAAATAAACTGACCAGTGCAACTGCTAAAGAAAACAGTATGACATCTCAAAATCTGAAAAATAAAGCTACCATATGATCTAACAATTCTACCACCAGGCTTAGAATTGGAATCAGTATCTCAGAGGGATATTTGCACTTTTATATTCATGGAAGTACTGTTCACAATAACTGAGATATAGAAATAAACTCAAAATCCAGGTACAAATGAATGAAGAAAATGTGGTGTCTATCACAACAGATTACTTGTCTGTCTTATAAAAAGAAAGAGATCTTGCATTTAGTTACAGTATAGGTGACTCCAGAGGACACCACACTAACTGAAACAGGCTAAGCAAAAACCCCACATGGTCCATAAACACAGGTTACTAAAAATAGTCAAATTCCTAGAAACAGAATGGAATGGTGATACAGGGGCTGGAAGAGGAAATATAAAGACTTAATTTACAATGAACAAAGCTTCATTTCTATCAGTTCCAGTGACCTCTACACAACATTGTGCTTGCAGTTAATATTCTCTGTTGTATATTTAAAATTTTGTTATAAGGATAGTTCTTACATTAACATAATAACAACAATAAAGAGCAAAGAAAAAATATAAGATTTTTAAAAATTGTAAAAAAAGTACTAGTTCTAATTATAAACAGAAAGTTCAACTTCAAAAACTAAACAATATCATTTTTGATATTGATTTTTAAATATCACATTTACACCAGGGCTATTAATTCACATGTCTTCCTGCTGGGTGGCTTGACCCACTGGTGATACATGTATGACTGTCCAGTGAGTGGTTTATTAATTTTATTAGAAAATGACTTTTAAAAGTGTTTAGATCCATTTGTACCACTGATGAGATGGTCATACACGTACCACCAGTGATTCATGCTGGTGGGAACATCTTAAAAAGACAACAGGCTGTTATATGGGATATATTTTAGTATTTTATAAAAAGCAGCTACTAAATACCAACTTTCATACGCTGAGTACACAAATCAAGTTGGGTATAATTAATAACATACTAACTCCATGTTAAGATATTTTGTTAAACTAAAAGTTAAGTGGCAAAAGGAAAAAGAGGGTGGGATTTAAAAAAAGCAATGGTCATGAAAAAACAGGTCCAAGAAAACTTTATGTTAAAAGTCACATTTTTACAATTAGTCACTGCCAAACAATTGCTCAATGACCAATCCCAGGTCCAGAGGTCCTTGTGGCAATGAGTAATGCTGAATGTATGACACTTTTTACCGGGAGTTGTTCCAGTAATGATGAAGGAATCATTATTCTTTTTCCTCCTGGGACCCAACATTTGACTTATACAGTTATACACCCAGGGTGTGAATCTACACTATGGCTCACAGAAACAAACCTACTCAAAATATAGGAATTCAGAAGTCTTTCAAACTTCATCTCATTCTTTTGGTATTTGTCACATGGTCTTATAATTATCAGTGTCTGAGTTTCTCCTCCCTGTCTGAGCCTGCTCATATCCCTAGCAGTGCAGTGGGAGCTGACTCAGTAAATCCTGATTAGTGGTTGCTAAGACAATGAATTAAGAACATATCCCTGCTTACCTCACATTCCTGTTCTCTGGCTGAGCAGGATTCACTGTCCCCTTCTGTATCTGTCTCGGAGTCATCACCCAAGCTAATCACACAAGCATATGGACAAGGTTCCTGCTGCTCTGAAACATAACTGTCATTGCCAATTTCCAAACTGCTTGAACACCCTTCGGT
The DNA here is from genome assembly GCA_004027165.1 of Ctenomys sociabilis. Classification (NCBI taxonomy): domain Eukaryota; kingdom Metazoa; phylum Chordata; class Mammalia; order Rodentia; family Ctenomyidae; genus Ctenomys; species Ctenomys sociabilis. The sequence continues at coordinate 9,956 of PVKA01014573.1, forward strand.
ATTCAGAGTACTCATAAAAGGGCAGCTGACAGAACTTAATGTTGTAAAAGTCCTTTGACCTGGTTCTGGGCTCTCACTGATCCTGATACCTAACCAGGGACACTCAGACCGTTTCTGAGAGTAGATCTGTTCTGAGCCATCTTTGGCCACAGCAGGTGATAACTGCATTTGGCAAGAGGAGTCCGTAGTACAAATGTCACTCCAGAAGCCTTTTGCTAGGTGCTCTGCTACCTCTCGCTCCACGCTACTTCGATCCCTGGGTGTGAGGCTGCTGTCTTCCTTGGGGCCTGAGTCATCTTTCAAATGTAAATCTTGACTTTCACCAAATGTTTTCTCTTCTGGAACACCTGTACCTGATATAGCTTTTTCAGTTTTCACTGCTGTGCCCTGCATACCAGCAAAATTCAAGTCATTGTATTGGTCATATGAGTGTAAAAGAGACAAAGAGTACAGCCCATGAGGGTCTGCAGAACTGTGGGGGAAAGGAGTCACTTCTGCTTTTTCTGTGGAGACCTGAGAAGTTGGTTCTTTCTTCTTTGTTGCCTCATGTTCCACTGATTCTTCACATTTCAAAGTCACCTGCAAATCTGAACAATCCTGAACTCCCCCCATACATTCGTTTTCAGATGTCTCACTTGGCTGAACAGAAGCAGCTTGAACATCTTTGACACCAGATTCCACAGCTCGGACTCTGTCGGTTCCAAATGCCTTTTGGAATTTTCTGTATTTGGGGCATAAAGACGGCAAAGCCAGAGCAGCATTCTTCTCCATGCACATGGATTCATAAGTTTGGCTGGCGCTGTCTTGTAAAGGTGGTGTTGTTTTTACACTTTCTTGACACCTTTGGAGTTTACAATGAGGAGTCTGAACATTTTTATCTTCTAGAAATTCCTCCACTTCATCAATTTCTAGATCCTTCTGGTCTGAAAGTGAAAATTTATGGTCTGTTTTCTGACAATGTGATGGAAAGCACTTTTTTCTCATGCATTCTTGCTGGTCTGCAGTGGAGTCTAAAAATTTATATTTGAGAAACTGAAAGCAGGATTCCTCAATATTATGTACACTTAAAAATTCCACACACTTGCACACTTCATCCACGTTGTCTTTACTTAATATTAGTTTAGCTGTATAGGCAAACTGAATCAAAGGTTCAAATCCTTTAACTGTCACCTGTTAACATACAAAATAAAAATAACATTACTTAAAAGCTCTCTAGTAGGTGAAAACAAGAGAAGTGGAAAGGGAATAGAAAGCTGTACAATATACTTGTAACAATTATAAAATGTGTATTTTAACTTGGTAAGAAAAATATTTTTCTAGGAAATGTCAAACTAAGAGAGGTTACCTGTGCATGTTTCACACACCCTATCCATTGGAAATATGCCCTCTACTTCATAGATCCCACTCAATCACATATGAGAGATAAGTGCTCATAGGATCTAGACAATTTTCCCATGATAAAGGAAATAAAATAAACCAAGTATGAAATGAAGTAAGGTTGACTTCACATACAACCTATGTACAGGAAGTAGTAGATAGCTATCTACTACTAGTCCAGCTCCGTATGACCTAGCAACCCAACTGCTACAAACTACAAAAACTGGTATTTTTAAAGATAAAAACAATGAAATAAAATACGAAGAGCTCTTGATTCATGCACAGTAAGGTAATTATGGCACCTTATGCCAAAAATCTCTAGTAAGTTTTAAAAGGTTCAGATTTTAAAAGTGATTTAGCTAAAGTTCTAAAGACCACCTCTCTGGACTGCATCTGCACGGAATCTATGTGATGAAGCTTCAGGCAGAAACCTGCACAGAGCACTGCCTCTGTGAGGGGAGAACACATGGAACATGCTCCAGGGCAGATACAGCTTCCTTCTGGGCTACTCGACAACAATAATTTTAAAACACAGTGTTCAAATGGAGCGATCAAATATTTTTAATTCAATTTGTGACATTTTAAAACTCATGCTAAGCTTTGGATATTTAACTTTTAAATGGCTAAAATAAAAATAGTGATACCAACAAATGCTACACAGAAAAACTGGATCCCTCACCAGTGCCAGTGAAAACGTGAAATGGCACAGCCACTTTGAGTAACAGTTTGATACTTTCATGTAAAACTAAAATACAGCTGCCATATAACCAGCAACAGCACTCTTCATCCTCCCTAAGAAATAAAAACTTATGTTCACACAAAAAGGTGTATACACATGTTCACAGCAATTTCATTTGGTATAGTCAAAAACCAGAATTAGCTTCATCTCCTTTAACATATAAAATGTTAAAAAAAAAAAAAAGCCTAGAAAACCCACTGACTCTTTAATATTATCAACTAATTCTTTAATATTATAACTACTACTCAGCAATAAAAGGGGCAAATCTTGTGTAAATCTCAATGGAAAAAAGTCAATCCCAAAAGGTGACATACTATATAAGCCTACTCCATTTACAAAACATTTCCAAAATGAGAAGACTTAAAAGGACAGATGAGTGGTTGCTAACAATTAGGGGTAGAAAAAGGGTAAGGGAATAAGGGACAGGATGGGAAGGAAGCAGACATGATTACAAAGGGCAACACCATGAATCCCTAGGTACAGTGACTGCTCAGTATGTTAATTGTGGTAGACAGAACAACTTCCACAGAGAAGAAAACTGTAAAAATAATAAATACACACAGAAAAAAGTACAAGTAAAATGGCAGCAATCTGAATATAATGAGTGGGTTATATCAACACCCATATCCAAGTGTAATGTTAGACTTTTTTTTCAGAATGTTCCAACTAGGGAATATTGGTCAAACTGGGAACTCTGCATTATTTTTTATAGCTGTATAAGTATTTACAACTGAGCCAGCCAAATGGCTCACTAGATTAAAAAACATGCTTAGGCAGACACATGGGCCAGGAGTTCGATCCCCAGCCTAGCATGCCGGCCCACGCCTGGGGTGTGCTGAGACTGGGCGTGGTGGCGCAGCAGTAATCCCAGCACTGGGGAGGCTGTAAACAGGAGGATCACTATAAGTCCGATCTATGCAGTGAGAACCTGTATGCCCTGTCCTAAATACAAAATAATAATAATAATAATAATAATAATGATATCTACAACTACCTTACCAAGATTTCAATAACCAGAAAAGAATTTTAAGTCAGTAGGTTATACAACAGTGTTTTCAATCTTTCACTCTGATAAAAGACCTCAAACATTTAAAAACTTAAGATTTATACTTAAAATTAGAATGAAAACATAACATACATGCGTATTTGTATCTCTCCTCTCAAATGCATGAATTAAGACTTTAATTCTAGTTCAAAAGTCTTCTTTAGTAATTCGACGATGAGAACCACAATGGGTATGAATGACTCCATCAAGATTTGTGTTCCTTTGCAAAAATCAATGGCTAGTCTACTATTGACCTACTTTTGTTATTTCTTGGTATTCCCCCTGCACTCTGATCCCTGCCACAAAAGTGACAACATATTCACTCCCAAAACACAGCCAAAATTTCATGGAACAACAAGCTACACTGTAATTTAGTTTACACATTACCTTACACCTTATCCAACAGTGAACATCTACACAGATACATGAGACACAAGAAGTTCCACACATTCCATATTCCTCTTCACCACTTCTGAGTCCCAAATGTACAGACCTGACACTCAGCTAGCTGCAGTTAGCAACTAAATAAAGCAACCTGTGTGAGTAAGAGCCAGCGTAACCAGCATTTCTCTGCCCAAGAGAGAGAGCTCTTGGAGCCAGGGCATTAACAAAGATGTAAATATTTGTTGAGCTCCACAACAACCTAGGAGGAAAGATACATGTACAACCAAGGCTCCACAAATAAGACACAATTTCTTTCTTCTACCAAAACATACAGATACTCTCAAATATGGAGAAAGAAAGAGAACACCTATGGAGCACCCACTTTTCATGGGAGAACATCTTGAGAAATGATTTATAGAACCATAAACCTAGATATAGTTGCCTATCACAGGATAAGAGCAAGGAGAAAAAGTCTCACAGCATCATCTCTCAACCAAGACCTTTACAAATGTTGAGTACACTGGGTGTGCAGAGGCTTAAGTCATTTTATTAAAAATAACCTAACAGTGGAACAAGTTATTCCACTGCTCAATAAATACCAACATTCAAAATTAATGATTTTACCTATAAATGTAATCATTGGCATGAGAAAAGACAAGCATATGGATTACTGCTAAGAAACTAAAAAATGTTCCCCAGTCAACTGAGTAGGAGACCGCTTGTAACTTTATTTACCAAAACATGTTTGAATAAAATAAAATTACAATCATGAGAAATATAGAACTCTCACCTCTTCTGGTAAAGTGATGTTAAGCTCCGCATCAGCCTGGTTTATGATTCTTGAGTGGAAGTAACTGCTGCACGCTGCCAGCACCGAGCGGTGGGCTCGGAAGCGCTGGCCCTCCACGAAGACAGTAATGTCACAGAGCACATCTTTCTTCCTCTGCTCATTGAGGCTGAGCAAGACATTGGTGCTGTGCACCGAAGACTCGTAGGCAAACACTGTGTTCTCACTCAGAGACATCCTGCACAGAAGTGGAAAGCATGCTTCTAACCATCAGCAACCTGCAAGGACACAGGATTTTGCTTGAATAAAATGTTGCCTCCAGATGTTTTTTTAACTTGTTATTCTTTTTTAGTTATGTCTTGTACTCTGAGTAATTATTTTGAAGGTAACAGTACATAGTGCATTATTTTTATCATTTCTTAGAAAAGTTGTATTTATCATAAAATATTAAAAAATGGTCCAGTGTCAAGATACAAAATCAGAACCCAAAAATCAATAGCATTCTTACATACCAATGAACCCACTGAAAGAGAAATCAGGAAAATAATTCCATTCACAGTAACTTCAAAAATATCAAATATCTAGGACTCAACCAAGGACATAAAAGAGTTCTGCAATGAAAATTACTGAAAGTTAGAGAAACAAACTAAAAGCATTAGAAAAATAAAGCCCTCATGTACTTGTGGACTAGAAGAACTATTATTGTGAAAATGGCCCTATTACTAATACATTCTTTACTGAACTAGAAAAAAAAGAATAATCCTAAAATTCATATAAAATCAGAAAATACCCAGAATAGCCCTGAGCACATGTGAGCAAAGGTGACATTGGAAGCATCACAGCACTGGGCCTGACAATATACTAAAATATAGCAGTAGCAACAAGGTATCAGTACAAAACCATGCAAAATAGACCAATGGAGTAGAGCAGAAGAGACCAACCCAAGCATTTACATCCATCTCATTTCTAACAAACACGCCAAAACATTTCATTTTTCTGTAATGGCTAATGATACGACTTTTTTTTTTTTAGAGAAAACCCAGCCTCTTTAACAAATGGTGCTGGGAAAATTGGGTATCCATTTGTAAAAGATTAAAACTAGATCCTTCTATATTACCCTGTACCAAAATCAAATAGAACAGATTTTAGATATAAAATCAGAAACTTTGAAGTTGCTGGAAGGTAACATAACATAGGGGAAACAAATGAAGCTATAAGCAAAGACTTCCTGAGCAGGACTCCAATAGAACAAGTGACAAAGTCAAGAATCAACCAATCAAAAGTCTCTGCATAGCAAAGCAAACAGAGTAAAGAGGCAATCTACACAAGGAGAGAAAAACCTCTGCTATTCTTCTGTTTGAGGGTTAATCACTAGAATCTATAAAGAATTAAAAACCCAATTAAAAATGAGCAAATGAACTGAATAGCACTTCTCAAAAAAAGATAGCCAACATGTATAAGAAAAAAATGCAGCCGGGCGTGGTGGCGCATGCCTGTAATCCCAGCACTGGGGAGGCTGAGGCAGGAGGATTGTTGTGAGTTCGAGACCAGCTTGAGCTACAAAGTGAGCTTAAGGCCAGCTTGAATTGCATAGTGAGACCCTGTCTCAAAAAGACAAAAAAAAAAAAAAAAAAAAAAAAGAAAAAAATGCGAGGGCCAGCCAGATAATACAGTGGATGATACAGTTGGTCCCCGTGCTGGCCCCGCCCCTGGGGCACACTGAGACAGTGACTGAGACTGGTCATGGTGGCGAGCACCTGTAATCCCAGCACTTGGAGGTTGCAAACAGGAGGCTCGCTACAAGTCCGACCTATGTAGTGAGACCTAGTCAACTTTGTACTATCATATGTTTTTTTAAAAAATTTAAGAAAGAAAAGAATGCACATCTTGGGCTGGGGAGATAGCTCAGTAGAATAAGCACTTGCCTGGCAAGTACAGGGTCCTGAGTCCCCAGCACTGCAAAACAAAGTCATATCATTAGCCATTACAGAAAAATTAAATCTACTCTGAGATTTCTCAAATATCTAAAACTAGAAACACCATTTGATCTAGCTATTTCCCCCAAAATTAAAGGCAGCACACTATAGTGACACTGTCTATCCCTATCTATAGTAGCACTAATCACAATAACTGAATTGTGGTAACAGTCTAGGGGTCCAAGAATGCATGAATGGATTTCTCAAAATGTAGTTTATACAAAATAGGAAAATTTTTGAGAGAGAAGAATGAAATTGTGCCATCTTCAGGAAAATGAATGGAACTATAGACTGGCATATAATGCAAAATAAGCCAGTTTCACCCAAATAAACAAATTCAAGGCCTTGTATAGAGGGTAAAAAGGACTGACACGAAGAGTAAGGACCAGGTAGGGTAGGTAGGATTGAAAATGAGCAAGAGAAGTTCACAGCATGTATTGACTTCCCAAAACTTCATTAGATATTGCTAACATGTATAAAATTTTTAAAGGCCAACTATCAGTATAATACATACATCACTGAAACAAATGGGAACAAAAGTCTCAGAAGAACCACCAAGATTTATTCAATATACCTCAATTAAACTTCATTCTAGGTAGTAGTTTTTCTAACTAATTTTATAGGTTTTGGGGAAGAAAGAGGAAGAACTTTTTCAACCAAGGACTCCTTGGCTCTCTAAAAATGAAAACCATTCACTTAGAAAACATATGAGTGAGAGATGAGGTCAGGAAATTTTGAGATGGCATTCCAATCCTGAGATACTTAGTGGGTAGAGAGGGATGGTCAAACTTTGGAATAAACTAATGGGCATATGATGTCACACCTTCTCCATGGCCTATTTTCCAGTAACTGAGATACAGTAGGAAGGTTCACTGCTTCCTAAATTAGAAAGCTCTAGTCTATAAGGTTAACTTCTTCCATCATCAGAAGAAATTGGTTCACATTTTTCAGGCCATATCTTAGTAATTACTCATTTTATATAGAGCAAGTCTTACTCTGCATTACAACAGGCAGGCAATACTACTTTACCATTAGCAATACTGATTTATCAGAGGTAGAAAACATAGTTTTCTCAAAATGTTAAGATAAGTCATTAAAAATATATTTTTAAAATATATACGACCATGTATTAGCCTAGAAACATTTTCAAATTGCATATACAGTACTGGTAAAAAAGGGTACTTTCACAATACATGTATGCACTTCATACATGTTTGACAACTAATGAAATATATTCTCTAGCACACATGAAAGTTGTAGGTAAGAGGTCAACAGAGAAAATCTAATACTTTTTTCTGGTGCACAGTCCCCTGTGTGTACCCCACTGTGACAATTACAGTTAAGCCCTACCTATACACCCTTCACTGTATCTTATCTGCATCACACACTCCTGAAACAGAGAAGGCTTTCACAGGGGCAGCTGAGTGAGAAAATGTCACCCTTTAGATTTGTTATACTCAGGACAAAAAAAGAGAGGAGAAATATAAATTGCTAAAGCTCACAAGACCAGCCTCAGATCACAGGTGAATTCCACATCACAGTGTTTATTTTTGAAGTCCTCAGTATCATTGAAATGTTAAGCTCATTCAAAGTAGTCAGTGAAAATAAAATACCTCATTATGTGGTTAAACTTTACCTAGGTTAAGGCGCAAAGCCTATCATTTGCTGACTCAGCATACCACATGACATCATTGCGAACTTCAAAATTAAATATACCAAAAAGCTTAACTCTTGAGTTATGCCTTTACAAAAGAGTAAGTTCCAATTAGCAATTACTCTGTGTACTTCAGTTATTAACACAAGAAATTAGTGTTAAGAATAATAAGCTGTCATTAAAAAAAAATTGTTATCTTTTGTGGACTGCTACCCTCCTCTTCCTCAGAAGCAGTACACACTGCTCAGAGCAATACTGGCCTTTCCCAGAGACAGCCTCAGGAACCAACCTTGCCCTACTATGTCCCTTCACCCAGGTCTTCTCTCCTACCATCTGACTTCTCGAACTTTGAAAGTATAATCTCTATAGCTCCTCCTGGCATAGCCCAGAGACAGAAAGAGGAGTTCATAGCAAGCATTTTTAACTGCTCCACTGTTTTACTTTCAGTTAGTATCTGTAAAATGCACAAGAAAGTGACCCTGAAGCAGTAGGGTCAGCAGGTATTATGAAAATACTTATGCTTGAAAATAAGGAAATAAGCCATACAGAAAATCAGAACTGCAGAAAGACAATTCTGGACCTTGACATTTAAATCCTCTTTGGATTCCATTTGACTCTAGCAAAAACAGCTCTCGTACCTTCACTCTAGAGCTGTGGGTGGCTCACAACCATGCACTTGTGGCCTACTTTGTATCTTGCCCAGGTGGGCCTCTAGTTATCTCAAATTCCAAGGCTCCACAGACTTCTTGTAGCAGTTTTCAGGGACAGGTCACCTCATGGCCTCCTGCCCAACTTACAGACTTGCTGCCCTTTGGCAAGACACATCCTGAGTCCTGACAGCCACACAGGAGAGATGCTAGAGAACCAGTTTGAATCCAGCCACCCACAGGGACTCCTCTAGGATATACCAGTCTCCCGTAGCGGTCCACATGCAGCACATGCCATGACTGATGCTGCTCAGACTCACAAGTCAAACCCATACTTCCTTCTTACCCAGTCCTGCACTCCATGTGCACCTCCCTGCCGGTCAAAGCCATCTTCAGCCCCTCTCCAGAAAAAGGATGTTTAGCTCAAATATGCATAAATATAGTCATGAATCAAAAACATAAAACAAACTTTCACATATCACAATTTTATCTTTACCATGTATTAAGTACTCTGGTATCTTCTATTCTAAAAAACAATCCCAACTGTGATCCACTCAGTTTCAAGAGCACTAATGGATCATTTCTGCAATGCTGAAAACACAGGCCCAGTGGCTAACAGCTCAGAGTTTAGAATTTTATAAAGTCTGGACTCATATCCCAGCTCTGACAATTACCCGTTATATGACTTTGGCCCATGCTTTAACCTTGGCTATGTTTCAGTCCCCTCATCTGTAAAACGCAAATAACAACAGCACCTCATTAGGACACTGTGAAGTTTCTAAGAGATAATCAGAAAATGGATTTCGCACAGCACCCAGCCTACAGCAAGCAAACATAAATATTGCCTGCTATTGATGATGATGACCAAGGCCTTATACTCATTTTTGTTTTTTGGCCTTGTACCTTTAAGGCCTCTATTGATTTCCTCTAATTTATTGTCTCCATATGGGTGAGTTCTCCTTTGCTGAAAACCTGGCATTATCTCTTTCAAATTTCTTAAAATTACTTCAAAATCCTCAACATGTCCTTAAGACCTATGCAGTCCAGACTGCATCTATTAATTGACCACATCTCAGGCCACCTTCCCCCCCTTGCTGCTGTGCAGTCCCACTGCACATTCCTTCCTGCCTCCCAGGCACCAGCTCCAACTTTCCCCCAGCTCTGTACATGCTCTGCCTGCTAGCTCCTCACCTTTGAGGTCTTGGCTTACGTACTATAACCTTGTCTGGTTTGTTCCTACCATATCCCAAGTTTATACATCAGAGCATATCTTGCCCATTACAGTCATAGTACCTGTTGCTATATGAATAACCTGGGATTTTTAACACCGAAACAAAACGCAGGTCATCTACAGCTCCTTCCAAATATAGTCAAGTCAGCTGCCACTGTATAGATGAAAACTGTACCAAGCCAAAACACCCAGAGAGAAGTTCTTAGATGGCTGAAGGACACACTGGAGCCTGGCTCACTCCTGTAGGAACTACAAACATACTTGCAAGATAACTGTCCTAAGAAGAGCGAGGGTTGACAACTAAATCACTTGTGTGAATGCAGACTCCTCTCCCCTGGTTGCCATTAGTGCAGGGCATGAGAAAATGTGTTCTGAACAATAATCCTCCTAATTTTGAAAACAAAGTAGTCAGGCTTCCATTTCACCCAATAGCTTACTATGTAATGACCATACCAGATAAAAATAAGAGATCCTGTCATTCACCTAGTACTTTCTAATATTTCTCTGACTAAAAGGTAAAATACAAACACTCCAGTGTTTCACAGCTAAAATTCTACTAACCCATTACTACCAAACTTAGATTTATTTCATATATGAATTTTTCTTATACTGCTGGAAAAATTTACTACTGCAATTCAAAAATAAAGAATGCCAATCCCAGGAAAACACTGATTCATTTATTAATACTGATAAGAATGAATAGGTACAAGTTTCTTGTACCTCAATTAGCAAGTAATTTCTGCTCCCTATTCCTTACTCAGAAGTTGTAATACAGTTGCCACTTGGTTTTGTTTTCAAAATACTACAAAAGAACTAGTAACCACAATGGGACCACATCAAAATGCTTATTTATACCTCATTTATTTTCTATCAGTCATTTTTCAGTCATCATTTTTACAAACTTTGAAGTATAATTTATATGGAACGAACTATGTATAGTGTACAATTCAACAGGCTTTGACAATCATATGTATATATGAAAAGCCATCATAACAAACTACAGAAATCTCTGTCATGCCTTAAAATTCCATACCTTCTAACAAGGTCTCTCCTTCCTAGTGGTTACCAGTTCCCAGTAACCAATGATTTGTTTATGTTATGAATAATGCACATTTTTTAAAATTTTTATACAAGTGGAATCACAACAGAAATTTCATTAGGACTCATTTCACTCAGCTAAATTATTTCAATATTCATTTATACTGTGTACATCTGGTTTGTCTCCATTGTTGAGTAATATTCCATTATACTGTTGATGGACCCCTGTAATATAGATGTACTATTGCACGCTCTCAGTTTGGAATTATAATAAAGTATCAATGAACATCTACATAGACATATATTTCATTCTTCTTGAATAATACAGAAGAGTTGGAGCTGAGTCACTGTTAGGTTTAAACTTTTAGAAATTGGTCAATGGTTTTACAAAGCAATTATATCACTGTACATATCCACCAGCACTGTATGATAATTCTAGTTGTTTCACTTCTCATTAGCCTTTAGCAGTGTCATCTTTCTGAACCTAGGTAACCTAATTAATGTATAATGGCATTCCGTTATGACTTAAAGTATAGTTCCTAATGACATTAACCTTCCTAGCAATACTGAACATCACTGTAAGTGCTGACTGGCTATTTTTATGATTTTTTTGTAATATGTACTTCATTCTTCTGGATTTTTTTTTTTTTTTTTACCTTCTTGAATTAGAAAAGCTAGCAGAATTTTCCACAAGGACCAACAGCTGTCATACTGAGTACTCCAATACATTAACATGGCAGCACTATCCATTTAGATCTTTCTGTTCTCTAAGCCAGCAATATGACTTTTCATTATAGAAGATGTGCATACACCTTATTAAATTTCCTCCTAAGTATTTTAAACACACTGTTGTGTTGTTCCACAGACGTGAGGTTTTAAACTTATTTTTCAATGTTTAGCAGTTACCACATAAATACAAACAAAATTCAGATGTTAACCATGAACTCTGCAATATTGATTCACTTAGATCCAATATTTACTTTGTGGATTCCTTAGGATTTTCTATGTCCACAATTTGTTATCTGGAAATCAAGCTTCAGTTCTTGCCCATCTTTATGTTGCACTTCTCTTTCTTCCCTTACTGCAATGCCTGCCCAGTGACAGCGACTGCAGTACACATCTCTTTGTCTTATCCTTTATAAGGAAAATCTTCAGTGTTTCACCATCAATGTGATGTAACTATAGGTTTTCTAAAATGAACTAATTGGAAGAGGAGACTAGCAGTTACCATCCCAATTAACATAAGCTTCCCACAAGAAACTGAGGGAATGAGCAAGAACAAAAATCCTAAAAATTCCCCCAATGAATGAAATTCTCAAACTCAGTCTCCTCCAATACATGTCTATAATCACTAACTACCAACATCTCAGACACACTAAGATCTAGAAATAAACAGGCCACAGAATTGCTAGGGAGCACAGGCACTGGGAGCACAGGCAAAGACCAACAGATTGTATTAGCACCTTACAAATCCTCTAGCTCTCGTACAGCTAAGAATGGACAGCACAAAAGAACACTTGAGCACTTGGTGACTCCCTGGCCGGCTGAGCAAGTTACTTCATATCTGTATCTGTGAGAACTGCACCTCTACCCCTTGGGGTGCAGGAGAACAAAAATAGCGACTTTTACTTAAAAGAATTAAATGAAATATACATAGTGCTCTTTGTACAACATCTGGCATACAATAAATGCTCAATGATCATTAGCCATTACTTGGATTTGGTGGAAAAAAAAAAAACCTCTGAATGGCAGAGGGAAACATGAAAGATCAAACAGCTGATTGTATTCATAGAAAAATAATACAGCACACTACATAACGTTTAATATTGACAGACACAAATTCAAATAAGTTCTTTAAAATTTTAAGAGCATACTACAATACATAAGCACTAACTCTTGGAATCAATCTATATGTCCACCCACAGATGAAGAAAAGGAGGTATATATTCATAATGAAGTAGCATTCTGACAAAAATAAATGAGTCATTTGTAGACAAGTGCACTTGAGATCATAATACTGAGTGCAATAAGTCAGATGCAGAAGCTTAAATATCACACTGTTTCTCTTACATGAGAACCCTGAAGAACAAAGACCAAATAAAAGATAGTAATATGGAGATAGATATTGTGCAAAAGGGATGAGAACCAAGGGATGCAGAGGGAGAAGAGGAAGATGAAAAAAGGATTAAGATGTGTAATGCACAAGAACCAACTCCCCATGAGGAATATGATTATTTGTACTGACAGCATGAACTAATAAAAATTAAAATTCTAATAAATACTTATGGTATCATTTTTGTTTGTTTGTTTTTGGTAAGGGTCTATAGAGTCTACAGTGCTTACATGGTCTCATTAAATAGATCAGACTTGTAGTGATCCACCTGTGTTCAGCCTCCCAAGAGCAGGGATTATAGTGCATACCACCACACCCAGTCTCTATGGTCATCTCAGTGTACTCTAGAGATGGGGCCAGCATGGCACAGGGACCTAGGCCCATGCTGTGTCTGCCTAAATTTAGGAACTTAAATCCATTGAGTTATTTGGCCAGCCCTTGGGTATCCTTTAAAAAAAAATGAGCTGCTGAAGTATCAAAGCACTGGGATATAGGTCTTTCTTTATCTTACAGAAAATGATGAAATCTACTAAATTTCCACCAAGGAAACTACTCACATAACAAAATTTTGTGTTTGCCTTTGGTAGACTAGGTAAAAACCTAATTCCTTTTTTCTAAAAACAAAAAGCTAACAAAATTAACAAACTTCTGCAGAGTCTCAGCAAGAAGAATATGAATATAGAGCATTCCGATCATCAAATAAAATATACCACAACGGCTTCTCTCTTAAAATGTCTTGACCTCCCACAATACCACACACAATTATCTGCTCCTCTTCATGTGATTCTTACAAAGAATCACCTCTATTTACACCGACTCCACTTCCTCTTCTCAATTTCATTTGTGTCCATCAAAATCAGGCCTTTCTCCCTCCATTCCAAAGAAACCACTTCATGTAATTCAATAGGCTCCACATCATCTAATGCCAAATCTCCAGTCTTCCTATACAATATCTTAGCAACATCAAATAATGTGATCACTTCCCCCCCCCGAAACTTTTTCTTCACTTGGCTTCCACAATATCACAATCCACGGATTTCCCATCTACCCTGCTGGCAACTACCTACCAATCTTCTTTGGTGGTATTTCTTTTCCTCAAACCCACTAAATGCTGGAGAGTCTAGGGTGCCCTCTTCTTGGACTATGTGCACACACTCCCTAGCTGACCTCTTCAGAACCCGTGGTTGTGCTGGACATTATTACATTTATATGTAATCTAATCTTGACTTCTATTTTATTTTATCTTATTTATTTGATACAGGTCTCACTACACAGCTCAAATTCATAGTGATCTTCCTATCTCAGCCACCCCAGCTTGAGGATTACAGGCATGCCACTACACCTGAGGTTCTGGGACCAACATATATGCTGGGAATTCAGGCACTGGCATGGCATGTGGTGTCAAGGATCGAACTCAGGACCTTGAGCTTGCCAGGAAGGCACTTATCCCACTGAGCTATCTCCCCAGCCCCTTTAACTTCTCTTAAATTTTGTGCTGCTCATGAATTAATGTATATTCAAATTATTATATATATCTAGTAGGTATCTCAAATTTACCATATCCAAAAATATGGCTTACGATCTCAAAACACATAATTTGTTTACACGTATCACAATAACAATACTAACATTTTGGTAATCTTTCTTTGCAATTTTTAAAATTTCTAAAAAATAACAATAATAAAAATTAAAAAATAAATTTTAATTTCTGCATTTAAATTCAACCATAAACTCTTATTACTTTGTAAATGATTTAAAAAAAAAAAAAAAAAAAAAAACCTATAAACACCCAAAATGTGCTTTGGTTAAAAATATAGTTCACATTTATTTCAACTGTCTCCAAGCCTGCCAAAGAACAACAGTTACTTTTTCCTTTATTTTCTAATGGAAACTCAAAACCACAATGGCTTCCACCGCTATCTTCATAACAGTTACAAAAGAATACATCTTAAAGGAATCTGAAATAAAAAGACAACATGGATAAAAACCCTGCTACAGGAAAATTAGAGCACAGGACTCACGAAGCCAAACACAGCCATGTGGAAATCAAATGTGCATCTGAAAAGAAGGTAGCTAAGAAATGCAGCTCTAGCCCCTTTCGTCTCACAAAACCCTTAAAGTATGAAGTGCTAAAAAAAAACAAGGCACTTTGATAGTTAAATAAAAATCAAATATTATGTTATTTTAGCACTAGTGACAGCACTGGAAAAAAAAATTAAAGTTCTTCTGATATCACCAAATGCATGACTGTGAGTTACCTGTGAGAACCTGAAGAACTTCAGGTTCTTCAGGAATAAAATGCCACCAACTCGTTAAGGACTGAATGAATGGCTTAGGAGACTTAATAATAGTACAGTGCCTGGCAAAAGACCACCAGTATTTTATCATTCTAGTGCCATTACTATATACATGACTGCAAGAAAGCTGTGTTGTCTATAAGGTTTTACAAATGGAAGAGAACTACAAAATGCAGAGTTTTCTGAACAGTTAACAATAAAATTTAAACAGGCTAACAAGCTCAACAAGGTAAAAAGCAAACATCAAAATTACAGTCTGCCTCAGACAATTGCTACTTTCTACAGAGCTAAAGAATTTCTAATTAAAAGAGCACATTCATCAGGATGACTTGCTTGTTACGAGGGAAAGTGACAGGGTTAGTAAGTTAACGATTGGAGAGATCAAAATACTGTATTTTAATATTTGCAAGGGAGGGGCAGGGAAAGTGAGAAGGGATAGAAGAAGGAACAGGGGTAAATGCCTTGAATTAGCATTTAGGGAATAGCAAGTCTTTCATTACTGCTCAATATTTGATGACCTAATTTCTAATTAACACTTGTTGGATTATACAGCCAATTTTATATATTATCAAAGGGAATATGATAGTGAAGTATGCTGAACTTAAAGTCTATAGCTACACTCACCGCATGTGGAAAATGGAAGGACAAGCATGAGCAACATGCATGTGGCTCCCCGAGGGAGAGCAATGAGGCTCCACTGACCATAAACTTTTGCCTCTATTCTGTGATTTTTTTCAGTGATAATTTTGGGGGTACTAGAGATTGAACTCTGGGCCTCATGTTGCTAGGCAAGCACTAAGCCTCGAGCCACACGCACATCCTTGAGATTTTTTTCGTGAGTCCACAGTGCAGCAAGTGTGTTCAAAGAACCATGGAGGCAACAAGGGAACCTGGTGCAAGTGCTGACTCCAACTTCTGAGCTATGCTGGCCCACTGGAACTGCGTGCCCATCAGATGTCACAAAAGCTTGTGTGACTCGGCAAAAAAGTGCAGTGACTCATGTACTAAACTAAAACTGAAGTGGATCTAAGATCTAATCATTAAACTGAAACACTAAGTCTCCTGGAAGAGAAGATAGGTAGAACTCTTGAAGATATAATGTAGGCAAAGATTTCATGAACAAAACCCAAATTTCATAGGAAATAATAAAAGAACCAACAATGGGGATCTGATCCTATTAAAAAGCTTTTGTATAGTAAAACAATCACCAATAGAGTGAAAAGACAACCCACAGAGTGGGAAAAAATTTTAGCCAGATGTCGCACTGACAAAGAACTAGTATCTAGAATATATAAAGAACTGAAAAAAACCTGCTGGGGATATAGCTCAGTGGCATAAGCACCTGCCTGGGAAACAAAAGGTCACAAGTTTTATCCCTGGTACTGCAAATAAAATAACACAACGTAATGTAATGGAACTTAATGTAATGTAACGTAATGTAACAGAGAACATCTACTTTAAAAAAATAAAATAAAACAGAAATAAAATCAGACCCCCTGATTTAAAGCCCCAATCCAAAACTGGGTATCAGAGATCAATACACAGTTCACAGAAGAAGAAATATAAAGGATAAATAAACGAAAAAATGTTCAACATCACTGCTCATTTGAGAGAGAGAGAAATTAAAACAACACTGAGAGCCCTCTCCCCTCAGAAAGAATGGCTACAATCAACTCATCAACCAATAACAAATGCTGGCAGAGATGTGGGAGAAAAGTAAGCCTCCTGCATCTTATCGCAAGTGTAGCTTGGTACAACCACTGGGGAGATCAGTGTGAAGATTCCTCAAGAAAACTCAGATTAGCGGTTCCATTTGACCCAACCATTCCTCTCCTGAGT
Organism: Ctenomys sociabilis; assembly: GCA_004027165.1. NCBI lineage: Eukaryota > Metazoa > Chordata > Mammalia > Rodentia > Ctenomyidae > Ctenomys > Ctenomys sociabilis. Next base: position 27,083 of record PVKA01014573.1, read on the forward strand.
TTCTTCCCAAAGAAACATCACACCACAATGATATGTGCATATTCATGTTTATGAGAGCGCAGTTTATCATAGCTAAATCTTGGAAACAACCCAAATGCCCTTCAACTGAGGAATGGATAAAAAAGATGTAGGGTTTTCTTTTTTTCATACAATGGAGAAGTCAGTATATATCATGACATGTACAGATTCCCTACAATGAATATAATTGTTATGCACATCTAAATTGTATCAATGAACTTATTAAGAACTTTTAAAATGCAGTGACTCCAAAATAATAGTATCTCAACTATCTATACGTGTGCATGCCTCTGAAGACAGACATTTGTTATTAAGCAGACATGAAAGTTTTATTTAATTATTAAATTTGGGCTTGTGTTACTTTGTAAAATAATTTAATAATTTAAAATATATAAAAAGGTTTGTTACTTATGTACATTAACTAGGCAATATATCTTATATAGCTCAAGACAATTCCTCTCTACTCAGTGTGGCAGCCAAAAGAGGGGACCCTCGTGCTGCAGAACAATGTTAGAAGAGCCTTCATTAGCTGTATTTTCAACACAGACTACAGTGGGTAATTTTGTCTTACACTCAAAATTAAAGATTGATAATATGCCATTTGTCCATGGTCTTCTCTTGTGGCTGGGACAAAATACCAAACACTCAAAATTAAGGAAGGAAAGGTTTATTCAGCTCACAGTTATTGAAGGTTTAAGTCCATACTCAGCTGGCTCCCAGGCAGAGCGGCACATGGCAGAGGGTAGCAGTTCATGGTGGGGGAAAAACAGCAGAACACCAAGAGCAATTGGAGGAGCAGCAGCAAAGGCAGCAGAGAGCAAGTCTGCCTCCTATATTGCATTCAGGCTATCTGGCCCAGGCCAAGTGTAACCCTCACACCCATAATCCCAGCACTGGATCATGAATTAACCATACACTCTAGAATTCTGCCTCATAATTGCATAAAGCTTTAGGGAGACAACTAGACACAAACCATAACATTTTATTTCTAACTCTCCCCAAATAACTATGATCCAAATTATGTATTTTCAACTGTCCAAAAAAGGTAATGCTCTGAAACTAGTTCAAGGTCAAAATGGCACTCTGTAGGTCTAAATGTAACAAAGGTACTTACAAACACAGGACAAAACAAAGAAAAAAATCCTTCAACCTCCTGATCATTCCAACTCATAATCAATTTGAGCCAAATAGGGAGAGTATTAATCACAAAAAGAATTTTAAGCAGTAATTTTAATTAAAAAAAGCAGCAGTTATGGCATGACAGTAGGACATCACATGAGTTACAGATTTGAAATTCTTTAAAGAAGTATGAAATTCAAATGCTTTTTTAAAAATAACCTAACCCAAAAGTCTCTCAACGTCACTGTAGTGCTGCTGTGTTTCATGACACACATTTAACTCTAAAAATTAGGAGTCTACTTTTATTACCTAGAAGGCAAAATAATCACCTCCACAACGGATATATCATACCTACGGACACTCCACTGAAGCTTTCACCAACTACTTTTCACATACAATAGTCACAAATTAGACAAAGATTTCTCTCAAGTCTGTAAATAAATCTGAAATAGAACTCAGTTCAAAGAATATGTGAAGAACAAATGGGTAGGTAAACAATATTACTGCATGTTATCTGGGAAAAAATTTGAGAGACTCAGTCTCACTAAATTCTATCCCCTGGAAAAAGTGCTACCATTTCAGAAGCCTATGACCACTTCTCAATTAGTTTCAGACAGAATCAACTGTTAGCAACCAAGTTCTGTTTTGTGAATGTACAACACTATTGGCCTGCATCACTTGGCAGCCTTTCACACAGGATACACAGCCCGGGGTTTTGAAGAAGAGGAAATGAAACATCAAAGTGCTCTTCAGTGGGCTAGGGAGACAGCTGAGTGGCATAAACGTCTGCCTTGTAAGCACAAGATCATGAGTTTGATTCCCAGTATTGCAAACAAAAATAAATGAAGTGCTCTTCAGTGACCCTGCTTAATAACAACATATTTCAGAACTGCTCAAACAGTCCATTGTGGAGATTCTCACTACAAAATAAAAGGTAAGTAGGTTGAATCAATGGACATGTTAATTATTTTGATTTACTTTTTATGATATATACATAAAATATCACATTGTACACAATCTACAAAATTAATGTTTGTTAAATAAGCAAATATATTTTTCTAATTGCTCTTAAAAGCTCATAATTGCTATAAGAATATACATAGAGTTTAAGGTGGCACTTCCTTGAAAAAAAAAAAAAATGACCAAATAAGATAACCAGAGTACCACTTTTTTCTTCTAGGATGGGAAGGAGTGTTTAGAAAAAAAAAAAAAAAAAAAAAAATACCTGTTCATATCTCTGATTCAGGAATGTGGGTACTGGCAGGCATAGTAGTAGCACACATCTGTAATCCCAGCACTTTGGAAGGCTGAAGCAGGATTGCTGTGAGCTGAGGCCAGCCTGGCCTACATAGTCAATTCAAGGCTAGCCTAGACCACATAACAAAACTGTCTCAAATACAAAACAAAAAGTAAAGAATCTGTGTTCTAAACCAGGTTGGAATAGTGTGGCTATAACCTCAACCCTTTGGAAGGCTGAGGCAGGACCTCAAGTGCAAGCCCAGCCTGGTCAACTTAGACAAAACAAACAAGAGAAAATTTTAAACTGCAAAGCACACCTAGTTAAGTATAAACACCACACACACACACACACACACAAACTAATTTCTAAAGAGTGCTGGCCCATCCAGCCAATGAATAGAACACGTTGCATGAGTCAGCCTAACTTGGTGAGAGCCATAGACACCATAGGTCAAAGAGCCACAGACATTGTAAGTGGGGAAGGCCTTCAGCTTGAGAAAGAGTTGTCCACTCCTTGTAGACCTAATCCAAAGCTGAAATTAATTATCATTTAAGATTTCATTACAAATTCTCCTTTCCCTAAAAGTATTCAGAGAATGACAACTTCAAAACTCTTTAGAGTACTGGAAGAAATACACATATTCCTTCTACCTGTAATTTCTTTTTGTGAATTAGTTAATTAAGTAGGCACAAGGTCTCCCTGTGCAGCTCAGACGCATAGTGACCCTCCTGTTTCAGCCTCCCCAGCACTGGGATTATGGGCATGTGCCATGCATGGTGTGCCTGGGGTTCTGAGGCCTGCAGTGCTCATGGTACCAAGGATTGTCTTTGCACTTGAGACAGGCACTTAGGCCACCGCACTATCTCTCCAGCCCCTACCTGTAATTTCTAATGGCTGAATATACTTTTTCAGTTTTTAAATGATCTACTTGATCTGATTATAAAAGTATTATTTGGTAACAGTAGAAAATGTAATGAAATATAAAAGGGAGAAGTCACCTAAAATTCCAAATCCAAAGACAACTACATCTCCTTTTTCCTACTCCAGTGTACCTGAGTGTCAGGGTGGCTGAAGCAACAGGTAAGAATGACACCATGGACTGCCCAGCACCATTCACCCTTTGTTTTCTAACCAAACGGACAATGCCCACTTCTTCTCTACTTACAGACAGCACTCACTACTACTCAGGGCTAAGTATTTCTGGAGAAACAGGCCCCACTCCCAGCTCAAGGTCAACCATGACCCGTGCAGGCCAAGCAGAGAGGTCCAGTTTCCTCACAATGAATGACTTGGCATTCAATCATTCAGTGCAAACGCTGCCCCACTGAGATGAGACAGATGGGGTAGCCTTTATCATTAGGCTTTGAGGGAAAGTTCTCACTGAAAAAGACATGTACTAGGAAAAACAGCAAATGTCTCTCTCTTGCTAGAAAATCTAGTCATAGTTACTAAAACATAAACTTGTATCAGTCAAAGACAAAACAAGGACATTGCCTGCATTTATAACCTTTCCATTAAGCAGACTTTTAATACATATATGCCCTTCCTGTCCCAACCTCCTTGTAAAAGCCTCTTTGTATTCCTCACTGCTAATCTTCTCAAAAGTGTTATCAAAACAAGCTGTTTTCTCCAGCAAATTAAATGTCCATCTAAAAACTCCCACACCTTTTACAGTTTCCCAAAACTTTGGATTCTCATAGTCTATGGTGCCAGCACATTGTACATGTTCCTATTACAATTACCACACAGTGTAGCAATGATTTACTTATTCACTTGATTTATTCAGACTGTCACTTCTGAAGAGTTCTGTACTGCCTATATTGAGAAAAGTTCCTGGGATATAAAGGCACGTTTTTATCTCATATAAATGTAAACCCAAACACTTCACAAGCAGGAATGCCATGATGTTGAAACGAACCTAGCAATCCACCAAACTACATGCAGCAAAAGTTGAATATGTTTGTGTGTAAGCTGGAAAGAAAAGCAGCATGTGCAGCAAGATAAGATAACAACGGCTATGAAACTTAAAAACCAATTTTCTTCTACTCTTCAGGTATTAGAGAGCTGTTCCAAGTTGACTCAACTGAAGAGGGCAGGGTGCCAGCAGGGAGCCATGCTATATCTTAGCTCCTCTGTCACCAATGACCACTACTGCCAACTAGTCCAGAGAAGAAAAGGACCCAGGCCCCTAAGGACTCAAATGGACAAAGCAGGTCAGTGACAAAAGGCATTCCCTTACAGACAGACAAAGAACACATTCTGCAAAAATCCAAAGAACTGCACTCCAACCTTGAGTGGTACTTGTGAGAGTCTTTTACTACAGAGAGAATAGTTAAGTAGGAAAAACTGACAGCCACAGTTTCCCTGGCACTTCCTTTTATTTTTCTGGATGAAAGCTGGTACCATATATAAGCAAAAAACACTACTTAGCTTTTCTGCTCAGTCTCTTCACAATATGAAAACAATTATTATAAGAACCAGGAATGGTTTTTCTTATTTGCTCTATTTTAAGTAATGACTCCTTAGATCTAAGAGAACCTTGAGCCTTGCTGAGAACATTTCTCACAAAAACAGTGAGTAGACATCAGACACTTTTGAAATGCAGAAGCCTCAAATACAAATTATACAGTAACAACTTATCTTACCCAAGGCCACTTACTCTGAAACTACAACCTAGTAAGTTTATTAAAATGTTAATAAATCTTTTACAGCTTTACATTTCATAACCAGCTCCCTGCACTGATTTAGCTGACTTCCAAAAAATGCTGGCACACTGTAGAGGAGTAATAGAACATTAATTATATGAAAAGGCCAGTAAGCAGTGATGTGGGTGGGTCTCAGCTGTTCTAATGAAACCCCGAAAATGTCGCATCCTTAGGTCAGAAGCACTTCCCCAGCGATTCAAATCAATAAAAAGAAATTAATGGAAAGGGGAGTAGCTCCTTTACTCTGTTTTTTAACCCAGAGCCTAGCAGGTGGGCTATGGCTAATGTTCAAGCTACAAGTGAACTGAAATATGGCTCCATTGTAGAACACTTTTTAGGGAAATTCCAGTTTAATGAAGAAATGAGAAAGTGGAACACAACTGTCCACTAACTCAGATCCAATCTAAAAAAATAACCAAAAAAAGTGAAACTAACCTTACCAAATAGAAACTCAAAATACTGCATTAAAAGATACTTTCTTTTATTTATTTTTTTATTAGACACAGGGTCTCACTACGCAGTTCACACTGTTAGCGATCCCCTGTCTCAGCCTCCCCAGCACTGGGAACACATGCATGGACCACCAGCCGTTTCAGGACCAGCACGGCATGTGGCACTGGGATGAAACCCAGGTCCTTGTGCTTGAATCATTGAGCTATCTCCCTAACCCTAAAAGATAACTCTTGAACAGTCAGTGTCCTAAGGCATTAAGAAAAAGGATACAAATTTATTTTTAAATGAATATGGCTTGCACACAGCTTCAGCTTCATTGAGGTAATGTTTTATAAGCTGCACCAATGCTGAGAGGGATCCTATAGCCAGCCCACTTCAGTGCTTGCCCACCGTGCTCCCATACCACTCAGTTACAAGCCCCTGGCAAGAAGGCTTTCTTTGTTCCTTGTTTACCTTGGGGCGATTTTTATAATTCCATTAATACTTTCTAAACTCTCCCTTATTCTAAATAAAACAAAGAATCTGTTGTATAAAAGAATGACATTAAATGTATTACCTAGATGTGACAGTTAACACCAAACAACACAAATTGCATTTTTAATACATTCTTAATTATAAAGTCATAAGTTTTCTTCTACTTCAGAATATAAAGTTGAAGTACTATGTAAATTCAGCTGCTTCCTCAGTAATTACACAAATGGTAAAAATAGTAATCTAAACAACTGAAGGAGTCTCAACTCAGTATACACCTAATAAAACTTATGAGGAATGGTGTTAAAAATCTGCAAAAAAAAAAATCCTAGTTTCAAGATCCACAGGACCAGAATTAACCCAAATACCCAGTGAAGCAACTAACAGATCACTTACTAAACACACACAAAGCACATTCAGCATGCCATGGGAGGGAAAACAAACTCTTCACCAAAAGCAAACTCACACTCTGGTTGAAAGAGTGGTCAAAATGTTTGACTTGACCTTTCTGAAGTATTAACAGGTACACCAAGCTATATGACAAACATACCCATTCTCCTCATAGCCACACCGTGGATAATTTCTTTATATTAGCATGGCAGACCATCTAAAGAAAACACAGTCCTTCAAAGCACCTGACAGGTAAATGTACATTCCAAATGTCCTAAATTGGATGGAGTCCAGCAACAAGAATCACAAAGCAAATTCTGCTCTAGGAGTAATAAGGGAGGGAGTGGACAGGTTACTAAACCTGATGAGCCACAGTGATTTCAACTGTAATACAGAGGAGCAACTAGACAGAAAATGCCAAATATCTTCATTTCTTCAAAAGCTCAAAAGCAAACTTCAATTACATGGTAATGACAGAGCAAATATGCTGCAGAGCACTCTGCTGAGAATGTTACTTTTTAAAAAACACTATGTCCTGGGCACCTTGCCCTCAGAAGGTGGGTGTGTTTCTGAGGTGGGGCTGCTAACCTATCAGACTGCTCATTTGACTTGTTCCTCCAGTAACAGCGACCTGTTGTTCCCCTCAGTCTCATTTTTGGTCAACAGCTACAATACAGCTTTTTGCAGCTGTGTTAACTGAGCACTTCCCCTGATTCTGGACTATAGAAAATAATACCTAATAGGTATTAATGTTTAACACTGACCCAGCACTGTTCTAACCACTTAACCTATATATTAGTGCTTTTAATCCTCATAACAATCTATGACACAGATTCATTACCCCCTTTCCTAGTTTACAGACAAGACAGGGCCCTATTACCAAGTGGAATGGCTTGCCTCAGGCTTCAAAGGGGTGACATAGCCAGAACTTGACCTTTTACAATCTGACTCCTTGGCTCCTACTTACTGCTACACTGTACAATGAGCAGACCATAAGTGGTTTGTTCTGCTGTTGCTGTGCACCAAAGCCAAAAGTCCAGGCTTCATGCAGATATAAATGAGTATTTTATCTGCAGCCCTGCAATGTTTGCTCTCTCCAAAGAGCCTGGATTTTTGCAAACAGCACTCAAATTACCCACACCTGGGACACTGTAGATTACCTTATTTGGTATATTTTCAAAGTAAAAAATAATCTCATAATTCATCTGTTCCACCACATAAATCCTCCATTTCATAGAACCCTCAGGAGATTTAGACTTTAAAGTTTAAGCAATCCTCCCACTGAAAGAACATTAGAAAACTGAAAAGAGATGATTCCTCACATCCAGATCAGCAATGAGAAAAAAAATCTGACTGATTTTAAAGGGTTTTGCCAGTTTTATTCTGACCAGCACCTCTCAAAATATAAGGGTGCAAAAGGCACATGAGATTTAACTGACTGGTAAATACCAGCCAACACTCAGCACTCCTGAGATGTGGATTTTCTGAATAAATGCCACTACCCAGGAAAGGATTTGCTGAATGCTAGCCTCATTTATTCTCATTAGTAGGCTATGAGCTTGGCAAAAAGAAAGGAAGAGAGAAAGAGACAAAAAAAAAACACATTCAGTGAGTAACAGACCAATGTGTCAAGGCATCTGCTATACTGTAGACACATTACATTCCAGGGTATAAATGATCTTCAAATGTCTCCACTGCACCTTTAGCATACCACTGCATAAGACACACATTAAGCATATGAAGGGTTCAGCTTCCCTCCAAATTCGAAACACAATGGAATCAAAGGTAACTGTATTTTGTTTATTTCCATCTCTTACTACAACAATGTATAAGAACTTACATTCAAGGTTCTAATCTATAAGTACTGTACAATGTAAAATGGGCAGAACTACATAGGAAATAAAAATTCAATATTAAGAATATTTTGAAATAACTATAGCTTTTAAAGAGAAATAAACATAAAACAAAATTTCAGTTTCTGAATGTTATTGCTGAACAAAATTTCACAACAGAAAAAGAAAGGTGAGGATGAGGGACAAATACCTACCCTATAAAATATACGAACACCACTCTTAATCTGCATCTTTAAACTTCAGTTCTTATTTTACATAAACAGTAAAGATTCAAAATGCAAAGATTTAACTTTTTTCCCCCAGATGTATCACCTTGTACTACATTTTTAGGACTCTTTATACCTGAAAATATGATTGTTAATCTCTCTCCAACATAAAGCAACAAAATAAACATTATTCCTATTACAAAAGATTTTAAATTAATCACCTGCAACAAAAAGCTAATCAACCTTTTGCCCCGGGGGCTAGATCTCTACCTCCACATTTCCCATTCCTAAACTTTGTTTGCACTGAGGACAATACTGCATGCGCTGACAGTCTTTTTTTTTTTTTTAGCAAAAAAAGCAATGACACAGGATGTAAGCCCAACAGCCCCATACACACAGTTTGCCTTTCAATAGCCAGTTCTTTTCAGACTCGACCTAGTTAAGATCTAATTTCATCGTCTTTTTCTTAGCTTCCTGACCCCAGAACTACTTCTGTATGCATGAAAGCCCACAAGCCAATACAAAACAAGAGGAAGTCCCCTTCTGTGTTCTCATGACGAAATTATTATAAAGAACAAATTCAGTTCACTTTGTGAAATGTTTACATCGCTCAGCAACAAAACCACAAAAAAGAAACAATACACGGAGTTCATTAAGCTTGGTGAATGTCTTATTTACACTAGCGTTCACCGGCTCATTGCTAGCTGCAAATGTCTTTCCCGGTTCTAGCTCTCTCCACACCATAAATGTATTTACCAACAGGAGGCCACGAGGCTGCCCTGTCGTTTAAACACCATCTCCCTGCTACTTGTCCACTTCCTAAGAGTGGCCACTTCACCCACTGATTACCTGTATCATACATAACACAGGGCTTCAGCTGGGTTCCCCTCCGGCCTTCCAGAGCAAGCCCTCTCTCGTGCTCCTTGGCCTTTTATAGTGGAGGCATGTGACCAGCGTGTCTGCACAGCTGTTCCTAATTACCTCTCAGGCTGGGGAGAATGACTCAGCAACCCAACTTTAAAGAGTCATCCTACCTTGTTACCCAACGAAAATACTGAGCTGTGGTCAGCACTGACAGATACGCAGGTTAAACAACCCGGGCCACCCCACTCCTGTCTGACTCATTCGAAGCCTCCCTCCTCCCTCTCCCCCAGCTTAAGCTGTCCAGAGGCAGAAGTGGCAAGTGCCTTTAAGCCCAGCCCACCCGGCCCAACCCTTGCAACACTACCAGGACCAGGAAGAACCAGGCTGACACCTCTTCCCATTTCTCTTCCTGACAGGGTAAGTGAAGCTCTGAAGCATTCTGCCACCAACACGCCTGGCTTCCAACCCCCCTTTATCTTCATGCGCCGCCTTAAAAATGCAAACCCTCTGGGATCGAGAATGTGCAAATACACAAATAAAGACCCAGTCGTGGCATATTACATGGGTAAAGTCCCGGCACCGATACAATTCTGCGAGATCAGCATCCTACAAAACAGTCTTTGTTCTTCCAAGCATGACGTCGCAGCCTGTTTTTCCCACACACGTTCTTTCACAATTACTACTCCACTCCACCTCGGATCAGCCCGAGTGCAACGCCAGGCGGGCTGGAGCCTATGAGCAATCCAAACGCGCGATTCCACTCAACGACAGGAAGCTGCCGGGCGCGAAGAACAGGCCAGCGCGCCCGCGGGGGCCCCACGAGCACAAAGCAGCCGACCCCACCGGCACCCTCCCGCACGCCCTGCGAGCTCCGGGAGGCAGTGCGCGGGCGCTGCTCCAACAAGGGCGGCCCGCCGATAGGGACCTGGGATCCCGCACACCGACCCGCGTCCCCGACTCGCGCGTGGCCCGGGGCCGCGCCGCGCTCCGCCGGCCAGGCTGAAGCGCGCGGCGTAAACAAGGCGCCGGCCACGCGGAGCAGCAGCTCGGGCGCCCCTTCCGGCGGACGCACGGTCCCGAGCCACCGGACCCGACCCTGACCCTGACCCCGACCCCGCCGCCCGCCGACACTCACCAGAGTCCAGGCGCTGCACGGCGCAACCCTACTATCGGCGACGGCTGGAGAGACGAGCGACCGCCGGGCGGGCGGGCAGGCGAGCAAGCAGGCAGCGGTCAGGTGACGCACTCCCTCCGCGCGGCCAGCACCGCCTCCTTCCCCGGGAAGCCACACCCACCTTGGTGGCACGCCCCTTGGAGGCCCCGCCTCTCCTTGGCCCCGCCTCTCCCACGCTGGCCCCGCCCCACCAGCCGCTGGGCCCTGTGCAGTAGGGTCGGCTCACAGCTGTAAGGCTACCGTGTTTGTCTTTCGCAAAGGTTGACCGTCTCCTTGCCCCAGGACATTAGAAGGAGCAAGCTGTCACGGGTTTAGGGCCCTGCAGACAGCTGGGGGAGAGGGGCGCCCACCCTTTCGCCCTCAGAGTCCGACGGGGTCGCTTCTAGAGGAAGCCGGGGCGGAATCCCTGAGCTGCTTTCCTTGGCGTGGCTGGGAGCCCGGGTCCGAAGGTATGCTGCTTGCTGAGGGACTTCCCAAGTGCTGCTATTAGGGGCCTAGAGGGTACTTTGGAGGCAACTTGGAGGCTGGGGGTCATTTTCTTTTAAATGACTCCTAAGGTTTTTCCTTTTAGTTTCAGGTAAGACTTTCCTGGGAAAGCTGAAAAGTGCATGACCTAGAGTGAACCTTGCTCATTATCATCTTATTAATATGCACACCTTCCCAATAAAATCCCCTTGCTTTCTTGTTTGGAAGACACTGCTGTGGAATTCCCCCAAGTTTGCTCTCTACTTACACAAGCAATCTTTCTTCAGTCTTTTATCTCTTGGTTGTGCTCATTGGCTCCAGACTTACCTTTGTGTGGGGCTACACATCGAGGATTTTGTAGAAAGCATCTGGCAGCCCTACTTTTGTCTGACAAGGATAAACAACGGCATCTGCTAACAGGTGTTCCCTTCATGCTGCGCCTGCTAGGAAACTTGGAACCAGGTTCAGCCTCTGGTGGTGTCAGCTGGCTCATCTCAAAGCCCTGTTTATGCTTTCATCCCCTGGTGCTTACTCTGGTGTTTATCCGATTGGCAGTTGTAAAATTATTTTCCTGAACCATTTAACACCCCTGGAGTTCAAAGCACCATCTCTTTCTGCTCAGGGGCAAAACTTAGACGAGAGAAAAAGCTGATTTTGCTGGCCAACCCGATGAGCTTCTGGGGAAGTGGCCTGTCTCTAAGAAAGGGGTTGTGTGAAGGCTTCTTTTGTTGTGAGGTTGAGGCAGAGAGGGATGGAGACAAAGCGTTTACTCCTTGACCCCAGGAAAACCCAGCCATGGAGCTCCTGAGTAAAAAGGCTACCAAGATAATAAATTCAGATCCAATGGCTTATCTGACCACATTTCTGTAATGCATACACTGCGGCTTGGGGAAATCTAAGTTACATCCAGAATGCGTGAGATGACTTGTGAAAATGGATGTAAGCATAAAGAACAAAGTGACAGAGTCATGTGGAGTCAAAGGAGGTTTCCTATGGAAGTAGCATTTGTACTGGAGCCCAGCAGTCCAGGGAAGGTCCAGAGGCAGAAGACAAATGACATCTCAAACGACCTGAGTTCATGGTGCAAGCGTAGCTACTTGGTGAGAAAAGAAGTAAGGACACTTGGGAATAGATCACAAGAAGGACCAGAGTTCTGATAGACCCCTGAAATTTTTTTAAACTGACCTCTCCTACTCTGAGTCAGTGGAATGATATCCTTCCTTCTTTCTGCAGTTAACGGTGTTTTTTTCCTATGGAAAGGACATCTCATCCACTTTGGGAGGGACTCTTTTTTCTTAAAGATAATATTTCCTAGCCAGAAAATGATGACATGCATTTTGGTGGCAAAATATTTGAAAAGTTCCTGCAAAGATCTAACCAAAGCATTGAGACTCAAAGCAGTCAGGACTGACTCAAATTTCAGTGATATGAGGAGGGGGTTCATTAAAATGTCCCAACCTCCTACTTTCCCTAAGATTCTAATTTCATAGATCCACGTGAGGCCCAAGAATCTGCACTTTTAATTCTGATGCAAATGGTTTTCAGGTAACCCTTATGAAGCACTGAATTAAGGGTGGGCCTGATAGATCAGCAGACTAAAGCACCTGCTTAGGCAGAGAGCAGTGGCTGGGGTCTGATCCCCAGCTTGCCATGCCAGCAACAGAGATTGGGTGTGGTGGTGCACACCTGTAATCCCAGCACTTGGGAGGCTGAAAACAAGAGAATGAATCACTCCAAGTCCAATCTCTGTAGTGAGACCCTATAGACCCTGTCCTAAATACAGGAAAGGAAGGAAGGAAGGAGGAAAGAAGGAAGGAAGGAAGGAAGGAAAGAAAGAAAGAAAGAAAGAAAGAAAGAAAGAAAGAAAGAAAGAAAGAAAGAAAGAAAGAAAATGAAGCACTGAGTTAGAATGAAACATTGAATTAGAATTTGTGGGTTGTAGCACAGCAAGAATTGAAAATGAAATAAAACCAAGTCAGTGGGGAAGATATCATGACCATACCTAGCATTTGAACGTTATCGTCTGGGCAGAGAGAGTAAGTAGAAATTTTTCAGTCATGTAATCATTTTTAAACACTAATTCTAATGTTGAGAAGAAGTGGGAGGAACAGGTTACAGGTTGAATGAAGAAATGAATGACTGATGAATAAAATTGACACAAGTTGTTCTCAGTATTTCTTTCTCTGAACAAAAAATGCTTAAGAGTGTCTTTCATTTAAATCCTGAATGTAAATGCAGATGTTCACAAGTAGTCCTGTATTGTGAGCTCTGGTTTTGGACTTAGCATAGCATTGCCTGACCACCAAAACCTTGAGTAGTTCTACTGCACTAAGAATAAATAAGTGCCTATTCAAGTGGTCAACTTTCAATAATACAGTAAGCCTCAATTTTTTTTCCATTATCCCCTACATTTATTAAAATATCTTACCAAAACAGATTTATGAAAATGATTTGATTATAATGAGTATCTTAATATCTCTCCTTACTGGGACAAATTCCTGACACCCAAAATTAAGGAAGGAAGGTTTATTTAGCTCAGTTTTTAGAAAGATTTCAGTCCATCCTCAGCTTGCTCCAAGACAGAGTGGTACATGGCAGAGGCCAGCAGTTCATGGTGGCACAAAAACAGCAAAGCAGCAAGAACAAATGGGAGTAGCAAGGGACCAGGGAGATGGCTCAGTAGAATAAACATTTCTCTGGAAAGCACAAGAGCCTGAGTTCAATCCCTGGTTCCACCAAAAAAAAAAAAAAAAAAAGAGTAGCAATGATAATGGCAACTGAGAACAAGTTCTGTCTCCCTTATGTTGCAGTCAGGCTGTCTGCCCCAGGCCAGGCCTAGGATTTACACTCATAATCCCAGCAGCACTCACACCCATAATCCCAACACTGAACATGCATTAATCACAAAGTCTAGAAATCTGCCCCATGACTTCATGATGCACTGGGGGGACAACTAGACACAACCCATAACAATGACAAATGGTTCCTCTGCTCAATTTCTATTTTTTACTGTGACTCATGCACATGGATGACACAGACAAAGGATCTACAGAGTAAGGTACAGGATTACAAGATAAACCCTGAGGGGACTTCACTGACATCAACAGAAACAAAAGCTACATCTTTTGGTATATAGGGCTTGATCTATCTCGGTCTTATCCATCCAGCAGAAAAGTATAAAAATCATATAATGGTATATAATGTGGGGTCATAATAATAAGTTGAGTTGTCAATGACTATAGTCAACAACTTCTTCAGATAATATCACTATTATTGTGGAATACTGGTCTGTGTTGGATTGTGTCGCTGAGTTCAGGCACCTAAATTGGTTGAATGACAATGGAGTGCCCATCTTTGATAGGTCTAGACAAAAAAAAAGGGGTATACAAAGGAAGAATCATGATGTGTGTATGTATAAATAGTACAGTTAGGATAAATATGCCATGCTTCTGCATAATTCTATGAGAAGCAAGATTTGCACTATAGTGGTTGGACAAGATATTATGTCGGCTTCTAGTACTATGGACAGACACTAGGAAAATAACAAGGTAGAAAGTATTAATTATTGAATCTGTGATAGAATTCAGGTATAAAAAATAAGATATCATGTATGCACCTTGTACAATACCAAAACGTTATGAAAACAGTTTGCAATGTATTAATTCATCGACTCTGTATGGTTAAGGTGTCTTGAAACTGTCTGATTGACATTTGTATTTTAATAAAATAAAAATAAATGGAAAAAAATAAAAAATAAAATAAAATAAAAAAATAAGATAAGTAAACAGCTACACTCTCTTAATTCACTGATTAGAGACATCTGCTATAATAATATCTGTAAGTATAATATCATGTATGTACCTTGTACGATACCAAAACATTACAAAAACAGTTTGCAATGTATTAATTTATCAAATCTGTCCTGTTAATTTGTCTTGAAATTGTCTCATTGCTATTTGTTCTTCAATAAAAAAATAAATAAAAGAAAAAAATTCTATTTTTAAAAACTTTCAGATTCTGGAGTAAATATATCATCATTTTCTATTGATATTGGTACTCATCTGATACTGAAAAAATAAAAGATTCTGTGCTAGTATTTCACAGTGATTTTTAATTATGCCTTCTTTGTCACATAGTTTGTTTTTGTACATTTTTTATTCTTAAGATTGTTACTGTTGACTCACTGTGTCACCTTGAGAAGTTTAGAAGTTTAAGTGACTCACAGGGAGCCAGAGTCCTCACTGTGAGAACATCCTGAGCATTTGCAAGAGGAAGGCACAGCGGTTGCTCCACCCAGCCGAGGGCGCATAGCTGTTCACAATATAAGGGAGGGGAAGAGGCCTGGTCTGCCTGCTCCTGTTGCTTTTGCTGTCTTCCACTACCTTGAACAGTTGCCCCTTCACCATGTACTGAACCCTCTACAAACTAGTAACTAAACCTTTCATTCCTTAACTTTGGAAGTTGTCCTGACACCCAAAATTAAGGAAGGAAAGGTTTATTTAGCTCGGTTTTCAGAGAGGTTTCAGTTCATCCTCATCTTGCTTCAAGGCAGAGTGGTACATGGCAGAGGGCAGCAGTTCATGGTGGCAAAAAACAGCAAAACAGCAAGAACAAATGGGAGTAGCAAGGGACCAGGGAGATGGTCCCAGCAATGAGAGAAAAATAACTAAGACAAAGATTCATCCATGAGATGAGACATCACAACTTATTCTTATTATCCTTCACTTATGCTTTTCATTGACAATGAGAAGTGATGAAACTTTTTCTGTTGTGAGCAGTACTTGCCAACACACTATGATGCTCACAAGATGTTATGTATGCTTACTGTCACGTTTCCTTTTTTCACATTGTTCTCTCTTCAAAATGTTCCCAGTCATGCACGTTCTTTTCCTAGACATACACATTTTACAAACAAAATAAAATCTTGTCATTCAATTAATTCTGAAGAAATTTGAATAACTAAACCACAGGTAAAAGGAACATTTTCAATAAAGCTAGAAATAGCTACATCATTTTCTTCTCCAATAGCAATCAGATTGCCTTGCCTAGCTCTCAAAATGACGGGGCCAAATCAAGCAGATGAGTAACATGGGGTGACCATAAAGAACAATGTGGCATTACATTTGGACAATGGATATAATCCATATCCTGGAAAATCCTTCCGATGAAATCACTCCATACTTCGACTCTTCCCATCACTCCTTCCTAATCTCAGGGGAGAAAGACATACACACATTTATTCCCTACCACCCTCAAATTATATTTTGCTTTCCTAAGATGCAACATGATACCTCTATTCCCCATGCATCATTGCTCCCTGTCCTAGTGACTTTCTTTATCATTACTATTATTATTAATATTTTGAAACTGGGGATCAAACTCAGGGTACTTGCAGACAGGTGCTTATACCGCTAAGCTATCTCCCCAGCCTTAGTGACTTTCTGTGTTGCTGAGACCAAATACCCAGAACTCACAGTTATAAGGAGGAGAGGTTTATTTGGCTTACAGTTTGTAGAGGTTTTCAGTCCGTGCTTAATGGTTCCAAGGCGAGGCTGTGTGGCAGAAAGACAGGACAATGGAAAAACAGCCATGGCAGAGCAGCAGGAAGCAGAAAGAGGAGGTGGAGAGGGGAAAGATGGGTGTAGACACTCATAGGCTGTGCCCACGGTGACCCATCTCCTCCACCCAGGTTCCACCTCCAAACATCAGATTTGGCTATAGCTTCATTGGTTAACTAATCTTCTAATGAGTATCATGGCTTCAAATCCAATCAACTTTCCATTACACCACTTACAAGCACATGGGGCTTTGGGGGGCCATCTAGTTATAAACCATGGCACACTCTTATTGCCTCCCCAGAACTTTATTCACTGTGTCTCTATTGCCTTAGCCTTTTTTTTTTTTTTCTTTAAGGATATATTTACTTTGTTTAAAATTGGTTAGGATACATCTACTAATTCAGCCAGCAATCCAAGGAGTGGACTGGGGCGGGGATGCACACCAAGGTAAGACAAGCATGGTCTCCACAGCCTGAAACACCACCTCTGGTCACTTCCCCCAGAAGTGATTACACATTAAAGCCAGTTGCTCCTCAGTTGCAGCATTTTGTGGCAAATGAATCTATTTTTTCTAAAGCAATGAAAACTTCCTAGAAAACAGTGTTTACCTCATAACTGAAGTGCAAAGGAAGGTGAAGGAAATGTAGTCTCTGGTTTGAGTAGCCCACAAAACCTAAGATTAAAATAAAAGGCAACAAAGGAGAAAGAAAAAGATAATATTAGAGAAGCTGGGCATGGTGGTGCATGCCTGTAATCCAAGCACTTGGGAGGTTGAGGCAGGAGGATTATCCTTTTCTTTATGAATTTGGTGCAGGGTCTCATAGTGATACTCCTGTTTTCAGCATATCCAGCGCTGGAATTACAGGCATGCACCACCATGCCCATTCTCAGTGGCTGGATCAGTGCACCCTGGGGCCAGGATGGGGCAGCATGTGGTGCCGGAATTCAAACCCTGGTCCCTGCACTTACCTAAGCAGGCACTTAATCTGCTGAACTATCTCACCAGCCCAGGAGGAACATTGTGAGTTCGAGATCAGCCTGGGCCAAGAAGTTAGCTCAAGGCCAGCCTGAACTGCATATTGAGATGCTGTCTTCATAAGACAAAAATAAAAGACAATATTAGAACAACCAAATAAAATGGTACAAAGGCCAAATCAGGGAACATCTGACTGCTACTGAGATCCTAGATTTAATGAGAACCAAAGTGGCTCAACTATGGAAAAATGTGTGTGCTTCTCAAAACCAGGTGGAAGCTGCCCTGGACTAACGACGGCTGAAAAAGTTCTATCACTCCACCATGAAAACTGGGAGTTTATTTTCTGCTGTCTTGGATCTGACCCTACAACTTTGTAGCTAAGAAAACAGCATAGGGGGCACCTGGGAGATGGGTCAGTAGAATAAGGGCTTCCCTGGCAAGCGCAAGGGCCTGAATTCAATCTCTGGTTTGGCCAAAAAAAAAAAAAAAAAAAAAAAAAAGGAAAAGAAAACAGTATAGGAGGGGCACAGGGAGACACCACTGCACCTGGTCTTTTAAGAAAAGGCTTCCTGTGCCTTTCAATGATCTCCCCTGGAAAATTCCTTCTCCAAATCAAGCCAAGCATGGAATGTGGGTCGCCTCCCAAGGTGAACACCAGAAAAGCCACCTACTAGTAGCCACTAGCAAATACCACTCCTGTGAGCAACCCATCTTAGACATGCTGCTCTTGCCAAGTTTATTTATTTTTTTAAAAATCCTTTATTTTTGGTACAGGGTGTCACTACACAGCTCGGACACATAGTGATCCTCCTGTCTCAGCCTCCCCAGCACTGGGATTACTGGTGTGTGCCACCACTGGTCTTGGTGGCCAGTTTGGCATACCTGGGGGCAGGGCTGCAGCACGTGGTGCTGAGGATTGAACTGGGGTCCGTACCCTTGCCAGGCCTCACCAAGTTGATTTAAAAGAACCTTTTGGCTGACCAGAATTGTAAGATAATAAAATAATTATTTTTTAAGTTGCAAAGTTTTTAAGTGTTTTATTTTTATGCAGCTATAAATAAACAAAATAAAGGTTAGCAAAATCTCAATGAAATACAGCATGAAAATGGAGTGAAGTCTGTCACACCAATGCAATCAGCATTATTTACAGGAAAATGAAGGTAAATAAAACTGAAAATACAGAAAACCTGTCTTCATTTCCAACCTATGCCAAGTTCTTTTACTAAACATGACACTTAATACTTTCCTCAAATACAAACTAGTTGTGCTTCAAATTTTCTTTCACTCCAGTGCATATGTTAATATAATAAAGCAGAAGCATGCATGTAAGTAAATCCCCCTTGTTCCTCATTCACAGTAAAACATTATCTGAACCAAAGTATCAGCAATGCCAAAGTTGAGAAACCCTGACCTAGAGCCACTCATGCATTAGTATGAGAGATGTGTGTGAAGATTAAAAGAAGCAAAGGAAGAACTAAGTGAACAAAAAATAAAATGAAACCATGAAACTAAAAGCTACATATCAAAGAACATGTCCTCTTAAATATTGCTACAAATGTCTCGCTTCCTGGAAGCCAAGGAAAAGCATAAACCTGACGGATAAACAATAAGCTCACTGCCCAGCAGACTCAAGTAGTTACCCTGAGGGGAAGAAGTACTGAAATCCTGGGGAAGAAAAAGAAATCAGTGGGTGCTGAGCTGTCAGGAATCAGGTGGGTCCATGTAGCCAGATGAGGACAGTATGCCAGTCAGTTTTCCCATCACTGGGACACAACACCGACACCCACACCTAAGGATGAGAGGTTTAATAAGGCTCACGGTTTCAAGGGATTCAGTCTATGGTTCCCTGGGAGCCTCTGACAGCATCCGTGAAGCACTTCTGGCTGTGTCTGGATGGGTCATGGAGGTGGAGCCCTGGGTACTAGGACTAGTTCCTTGCCCATGGCTCCCTTGCGATGCTTCCTAGTTGCCATAAACTAAATATTTCTGCTCCACCATGCTGTTTCTCTCAGAGGCTCTCAAGCCGATCAGTTTGACAAAATAATGATCAACCACCACAGGCAGAAAACACACCAAGGAGCAGTGATGCACCCTAGGGGTAACCAAAGTGTTTCTGGTCAACAAGCTATAAGCCAATATGGTCTCAGTGGAATTTCCAGGAAAGTTCTTATTTTGCAATCAAGAGAGCAAATCGGTTGGCATGTGGTTTTGTCCCCTATGCTTCCTTCCTTGAATAACTGGAGGAAAATGTATTTTTGGTTGTTTGTTTGCTTTTTGTTTCAAACATAAGCATGAAACCCACAGACTAAGAAAGCAGAACAAAAATTGAAAAGAAGCCCAAGTTCCTGGTGAGGTCCTTGAGCAGTTTACCAGCCCTAGTTTCTGGGTCTACTCTTTTTATTACATTAGACAAAACTCTAATTATTTTTGCTTTTTAGAGCTGAGTTTCAATTACATGAAGTCACATACAGTGTTAACTGACAGCCCTTCTAATCTCAGGCTGTAATATCAAGTGCTGTGTATCATTCTGACATACTGTAGGTGAAGAGAGAGTAAGTGGTTTGTTTATACAACAGACTGAATGTTTTATCCCCAAAAATTCATACATTGAAATCCTAACCCCTAATGTGAAGGTATTAGGAAACAGGGTCTTTGGAAAGAGATTAGGTCATAAGGGTGGAGCTCTCATGAATGGAATTAGTGTCCTCACTAACAAGAGACTCAAGAGAGCCCCCTCATTGCTCCCATAATGTGTGGACGTAGCAAATAAGCCATCTTGGCCCTGACAAGAATCGTCACATGAACTGACCATAATCAGGCCCTAATCTTGGAATTCCAGCCACAAGAACTGTGAGAAGTAAATGTTTAAGTCACACCATCTGTGGAGTTCCATCATCACACTGTGAATTAACTAAAACCTTAAAGCTGTACGTGCATAAGACCCTAGAGGCTAGAAAGTGGGTAGCAGGGGATAGCAGCATGACAGTGTTATTATTGTAAAATTATGGTCCCTTATAGACGCCATAAAGACTACTTTGCCTTGGACATAACTAGTTCACAAAGAAGAAAGCTGTTACAGATAAGCCATCAAAAATACTTTGATAAAGTTTCAGGAAATGACTCTTTTCAAGCATGGGCTAACTGCCAGAAAGGGGGCATGGAAGAAGTTAAAATCATTTAAAACAATTTTACAGATTTCATCCCTTTAAAGATATTAGATAAACATAAAGCATGTGTGGACTCATTCTGACATTTCAGACATTTTCTGTATCATTCAATAGCTAACAAAAAAACCTGCATCTAAGAGATAACATGAATTGAAAAAAGGTACAACTTCCTAAGGTGGATAAAATGGAATGTACAATCCATATCTATGAGATGAATCTATTTGGAAAGATGAGATGTTGAAACCCTCTAATTAAAGGAAATACCTTTTTAAATTAGCAATTTAAATGTTTTACCTAAGAAATAAGAGACATGGGAATTAATATGTAGCTTGAGTTCTAAAGGCATCAATTTAATTGCTTAGAACACTAGAAAATTGCCTATTGGCTAATAAGATTTGAATGTTTTCTGTACCCTTCAGGATAAACAGAGAAAGGAAAGAGGGGGGGAAAGAATCTCTCATTTACCCATGTGCCCCTTGGGTTTCCAAAAACAAGCTTTAATATAAGTTGATACTTTATCCTTAGTAATAAGAAGTCAAGCATAAATCCATGCAAGCACTATATGATGTCATAGGAAAAAATATTAATCACAGATATTTCTGTCTTTTTTTAATCTTTTATTTATTTATTAATTTGACACAGAGCCTTGCTACATAGCTCAGATTTCTAGTGACCTTCCTGTCTCAGCCTCCCTAGGGCTGGAATTACAGGTATGGGCCAGGTTTCAGGGCCCAGCCTTGCATGCAGTACCAGGGATTGAGCCCAGGTGCTTAGACTGCTGAGCAACCTCCCCAGCCCTATCTTTTTTTAAGAGACAAAAATTCCGTGTTTGAATCAGCAGATACAAACAAGTCAAGCTTTGCCTTTATTACTTCTTTACTGGGTACCTGAAATCTCTTGAAGATTGACTATTAGGGGTTAAAAAAAAAATTGCATATTGAGAGAGTGCCTGTTAAAGTATAACTTAGAAAGACTTTGGCTCAGCATAAAAAATTAAAAGCAGGATTAGAGATATAGCTCAGTGTGAAGGCCATGGGCTCACTCCACAGTACTGAATCAGAGTTTACCCTCCTCCTGTCTCTCTTCTCCACCAGGTACATTCTACCATGTTGCAGCACAGCAGTCCCTTGATCTTGTCTTTCCCAGCCTCCATGACTTTGAGCCAAGTGACCTTCTGTAGTTCTCAGCCTAAGGTAGTGCCTAGGAACGTCTGCTGTTTACAGATTTCCTAGTTTATGGCAGTTCTTACAACAGCCTAAACAGACTAAGGCAGAGGTGAGGACACTCTTCTCTTACTTCTTAAATAAATAAATAAATCATTGTTCGTTAAGGAAGACTTAGGGGCCAGAAGGTCTAAGTTCAAGTTGTTTTCTGTTACCTAGTTATGCAGACTTCTACGAGCCCACTTCCTATCTGTGAATATGTGAGACATTTAAGACTTAAATTACTTAAGCTTCAAGTGTTATTTCATTTCTTCACAACACAACTAAGAGCTATTATAGATTCTGAGTTGCCTGGATAAGCAAATTGAAATTTGCTCAACATGGAGTACAAGGCTAATTGCATCAGGGGTTACTTAATCTAATCGCTTTACTTAGGTAAGAAGGCAACAGCTAGAAAATTCTGGAAGATGCATAAGACTCTATGCCAAGTCCAGCCCCAAACAAATCAGAGAGGAAAGAAGACTGCACCAAAGCATCTCAATAAGCCAGTGAAACTTAATGAAGTGTCAGCAAAACCATCAACATGACCTTCAGCTGGTTCAACACAAGAAGGACCCCCATGACACCATGAATGGGTCAGCCTTAGAGTCCCTGCTGTGCTCACCACTGGCAGGGAGAAGCCACAGGGCTGTCCTCTGGCAAAGGCCTCTATGCACTTCCAATATTAGCAGCTATAGAGTCTCTATGGTACCGTACATAGCTATGCTTTGTGCCGTAATTTCTGGGAATGGGTACGTTCTCATGGCTCCTGCATCAAGTTCCCTAAAAGTATTTGTTGGAAAATTACAAACTAACATCCCTTTCATTCTCACTGTTTCACACAGAAACAAAATAATGCAGCTAGTCACCTTTTATGTTACTCTCACATGCACCAATCCCTGCACTCAGCACTTAATGTGTTTTTTCACTTGTAGTATTCACAGCATACAGAGGGAAATATTATAGACAAAGAATACAAGGTCTAGAGAGGTTGAAGAACTTCACCTCTCTAGAGGTGCAAAGTAAGAGATAAAGGCAGAATTCAACTTAGGTATTTGACACACAATGCAGAGCTCTGTATCATAACTTAGAAAAACAGACACTGTTGCCAAGGAAGGTTGTTGTGAGAATTCAGTAAAGTAACACACATAAAAATCCCACAATTCATTGCCCAGCCAGGTAGTAAAAAGCTGCAGGAATGTTGTTATTCATTAGTTGAGCCAAGATTCAGATGCAGCTCCGATGGATGGCAGCACTTGTGTTCTGTAGCACTGATGCTGAACAATCATCAGTGGAAATTTATTATTTCAATCAGATAGTATCAAAAGCAGTTGTGTCAGACACACACACACACACGCACACACAAAGTAAAGCTGGAACCAAACCTTTTTAACAGCAGTCACAAGGATAAAATTCAGTGATCGGAAATACTAGGAATATCAGATAAGCTTCATTTGGACCTTGAGGGGATAAAGTCATCCAGGTGTGGCCTGCCTCCTGCTTATTCATAATTAAAAATACATAAGATTTATGTGGTTAAGATCCAGTGAGAAAAAGATGGAATGTTACTATACACAATTATAAAAAACAGAAATAAAAAAGAGATGTCTGAAAAGATGGCACTCAGACTTCTACTTACAACCATCCTGGGCCAACAGGAATAAGATTTACCCTCCTGCCAGAAACAACTGAAAAGTCCTAAGAAGAAAATGGAAAATGACGATCTTTTAGATGTGGGATTCTGTCACCAAAGGGCCATCCTTCCCTGTGAGAGAGGAACAGACGAGGTGCATCCTGTAAGGGCTGCTGTGTTGCTGGCTGGAGAGAGAGGCCCAGCGAGTCTGGTGGCTGAGTGGAGAAGATGGAGGTTGAGATGGACACAGAAGTGGAGGAAACCAAGGCAGACAGAATTTACATAGCAGAATGATAAAGAAGGGAGGGAGATTGAGAGGGACAGCAACAGAGAAAGGACAACAGAGAGAGGAGGGAGAGAGACAGAGACAGAGAGTTCGTAATCCACAAAACCCCTATCATGTCCTCAGCTTTGTAATGTTCAGTGCATGCCAGTGAGAATAATACCACCCAGTGGAGACAGAATGGCCTAAAAAATGCAGAGAAAGCAAATACCAGTGCTCGCACAAGGCAGGAAACAGTTCTGAAATCTATCCAGTACCCAAAGTAGGAAACCCTATTCAAAAAGCATTAGGTAGAATATTCAGAGGGTTTTGCGTTAGTTGTAGAGTAAAATTAGCCCTAAAATAAGGGCTGTTGTGATATCATTTAACAAAATTTGAACATTTGAAAGGATCAAATGGTTTCCATGACACTATCCTGATCAACTCAAAAATATCTGTGGGAATTTGAAACTAAGAAGAGCTCCACAAAGACAAAATTCACAATGAATTGTGTCAAACCAAATATTGCCCCAAATACAAAGCTGAGTCTGGAAGTCAATACTAACTTTGCCTGTTTGCCAGCACAGGGCACCATGCCCAGTTGCCAACCCTCAGGCCTTCCAGTCATGCCCATTGTTTTTGTATTGGACCATGCAGCCATTGGCTGTCCCATCAGAAACACAGAGGAACCAAGGAATCCTGCTTTTCCTCAAGGGCCAGCCAGTGGCACAAGCAGTCATCCTGCTGTCATCCAGTGGCAGAGGCCATGCTAAGGGGAAGTGCTAGTCCTGCTGCTGGAGGGGCTCAGCTGCCTGCTTGCAGCCTTCTCCCTGCACTCACCCTGATCCCCGGAGCTCTGAGCAGCAGTAAAGGCCAGGACACATGAAGAGAAGCCAGCAGGAGCTTCCTTATCCTGACTTTATCATTCAGTCTCCCTTTCAACATGCCAAGGACAGACTCAGACTCTTATGTGAGCCCAAGACTACACCTCACAGTATTGGATCTAAGCACAGGCAACACTCCCTTGGCTGCCCTTCCAAGTGCTTGTCACGAACGCTGTAAGGGACCCGTTTCCTACACTGCTCTGGCTTACAACCTACGCTCTGAGGCTGCATACCCTCTGGACTTCCATAGACATTAGTTACCACCAGGAAAATGGCTGATAAACACAATGGTACCTTAAGTGTGTTTATGTAAGGAAATTTAGTCCTT
>PVKA01014574.1:0-10897 GCA_004027165.1 Ctenomys sociabilis
CATACTCTTAAGTAAAATAAGACACGTGTAAATATAACATTGTCTCGCTGGTATGAGAAACTGAAACAATAAGTAAGGATCAAAATATGTGAAATAAAAACATTGTTCAAAAGGAAAGAAAAACTAGGATGAGGGAAGGGGAAAGGAAGGGAAAAGGAAAAATGAACAAAGAAGAATAAACTGGAAACAAAGCTTTAAAATAAGGAGGAGAAGAGTGTTTGGTGGGAGAGGAGGGTACTGGGAATAAAAGATTTTGTATTTGTGTATACAAAATATTTAGGATAGATATATAGCTACTCTCTCTTAATTCAATGAGAAGGAAGATTGGTACTAATAGTATTTGGACAGGATATCATGCCTGCATCTTGTACTATGAATAATCACTACGAAGATAACAATATGCAAAGTATTAATTATTGAAACTGTCCTATTAGTCTTGAAACTGTCACACTGCTATCAGTTTCTCAATAAAATTAATTACAAAATTAAAACAGAAGAATCAACATATATCATCTATATGTACAAATCCCCTACGATTAAGATGATCTTTACATATATCTAAATTATACCAATAAACTTAATGAAAAATCTACTAAGAGAGAGCTGGGAGATAGCTCAGCAGCACGAATGTCTACCAAAAAATCTACTGAGAGAATGTTTAATTTTCTATATTATTCAAAGGACTCCTGAAGCATTGCTTCTATTAGCGATGCATTTGTTATATATTTAGAAGCATTTAAAATTTGATATGATACTATTGATTAAAATTTATAATTCATATGTTGTCATTTTAATTCCCAAATTGATGCTAATACAAAGTTAGGCTTCAGTAACTATTGGGTCATGAAGGGAGGGTCATTATGAATAGGATTAGTGCCTTTATAAAAGACATACCAGAGCTCTCTAATGTCCTTTAATATTTGAGACTATAACAACATGAATGTGTATGAATGAGGAAATAAGACCTAATCTAAGAACTGGGCAGATAGCTAAGCAGCCTAAGCACCTGCCTGGCAAGTGCAAGCATACCAATTGAACCCCAGTACCACATGCCATGAGGGCCCAGGGTGCCAAGCTACCGAAACCAGGAGTAGAGGCGCACACCTATAATCCCAGAACTGAGGATGCTGAGACAGGAAGATCACTACAAGTTATGTAAATTCAAGTTATAGCCACTACCTTAAAATTGTTATCTGAGTACTATAATGTGTAGGTGTGATGTACATGTTAATAAGTTATATTTGGTTTTTGGTTAGTAGTTTTCTGGCTAGTGTCACTCCAGGATTCCAGAGCACCAGGTTGAGAATTTAGGATGGGTTAAAGAACTTTTTTCCTCCATTGTAATTGTTAAAATCTCCATCTTAGCACCATTCTTGGTACTTAGCAAGTGATCAGTAATATTTTTTCAGTGGGCTAAGACATCACCTTCCACAAGCAGACATGTCTCCTGAAGGTAACAATTGTACCTTTCATAAAGGTTTTTAGGTGATATTTAATAAATACAAATGTGTTCACAAGCAATATCATATTTAATGCTCACAAAATCTCTGTCAGGTACTGTTTATCTAATTTTACAAAAGGAGATACAAGACCTAGAGTAATTGAATAACTGTTTTGGTCCATTTATGCACCACATAGGGTCTCCATTCACAAGTCTAATCCTCCACTCATAATTGCTATACAACTGCTAAGGGATCAATCTTAGCCTAATACATGATTTGTTTCCTTGTTTCCAACCAAGAAGATTGCCTTTTGCTTTTTATAGTTTTGCTAAAAGCAAAAATTAGAATCTGAATCACCTACTAAATTGTAGGGAAGGAAAAATTCTTTTACAACTTAGGTTCTCTGCCTGGGGATCTTTAAATTGGAATGACAAAAGACAAATTAGTATGAAAAAAAAGAAATTTATTAACACGTGCATTGCAAATTAACAAAAGGGAGTACCCCAGATACTGTGAGTAGCTCAAACTTTTGGTTAGGATTTGAGTTTACACAGCATCTAAACAAAGGAAAAAAATCATACTTTTAGAAAAGCTGTAAGGAAAGGAAAATAATTTTGAGTCTCTCAGGGGGGAAAATTTTGAGAAGGCAAATATACGGGAAACTATTAATGGATAAGGAATAGTAAAATTTGTTACACAGGTCTGTGATATTGTCTCCAGGCAAATGTCTAAAGTTGTCCGTAGTAATTAACTTTTGCCCTTCCTGACAGACATGGAGAAGGAATGTTTTTGTTAGCTTAACCTGCTGTTAGCATATAGGAAGAAGGCAGAGACATTTTCTTATGCCTGCTTCTTGTCAAATGCTATATACATGCCAAAGCAGCACATTTCGTAGTGGTATGTTCTACCACCTCACAAGATAAGTAAGAGATCGATTGTCTTTTAAATAAAATTTCTATGATTTGGATGAGTATCTTCCAAAGGCCTATGTATTAAAGGCTTAATCTCCAATTGTGTATTACTGGTATGTGGTAGAATCTTTGGGCCTAGTAAGTGGTTCTGACATTACAGAGGTGATAACAGAACCTCCAAGTATGATATAAAGAAAATATTACAACTCCCAACTGGTTGGCTGTCTGATATGCTGAGTTTGTTTTCTCCAAAAATTGAAGAATGAATTCTGGGAACAATGGAGGTTAAGAATAAAAATAGTAGGCCGGGGAGATAGCTCAGTAGAATTAGCACTTGCCTGGCAAGTGCAAGGGCCTTAGTTCAATCCCCAGTTCCACAAAAAAAAAAGAATAGAAAATATTTATTGAGAGAGAAAGCTCCTGTCAGAGGAACAGGAAGAGTTCTGAATGGACAGTCAAAGACCCCACTCTAGATAGAAATTTTATAGAGCAAAACCTACTGCCTCAGTTACTTTTCTCTTGGTGCTGGGACAAATACCTAACACCCAAAATGAAGAAGATTCACTGAGCTCACAGTTAATGGAGGTTCCTGTGCATACTTGGCTGGCTCCAAGGCAGAGTATCACCTGGCAGAAAGCAACTTTTTCTGGTAATGGCAAAGAGTGCAAAGGGAGGGGCAGCAGCTCAGGCAGCTTAGCCAGCCTTTCTCTTCTCCTCACACGGCAATGCAAATTACCTTTCCTAGGGTAGGGGCAGCACCCATACCCACAATAATCAATCAGAAACTCAAGAAAGCTGCCCCATGACTGCATGAGGCTTTAGGGGGACAATTACACACAAACAATAATACCTACATAGATACAATATGGGTTACACATATGAGTAACCAATAAGGATACAGGTATAATCACTTAGGTCATAGTGATCCAGTCGGGGGGGAAGGCACATAACAAGGGTACATGGAAAAAACAAATGTTTTTTCTAGGAAATAATGGGTCTGGTGGTCTGGTTCACTCACCAGAGTGACTGATGTCTATCTAGGATTTATTAGGTGTCAGTCCTTCAAGAAAGTATACAGGCCTCGTTATCTCCTCTTTATCTTGAATCCTGGTTTCCAACAGACCTGTCTCAAAACAGTTGAGATGTGTTTCACGTTTGTCCTGGCTCTCCTAAGGACCTAGCCCTGACTGTCTATAATATTTCTGCTTAGCTTAGCTGTCTATAATATTTAGGGCATTGGAGATTGTAGAACTCCAATATATCAATCTCTCTGCTTCCTGGTTCAAGACATAAACAATTTGCTATGACACACTCTCACCATTGCCCTGTGGTCCCCTTACCAGAGACCCAGCCATCTGATCTTGGACAAGAACTTCCAGAATCACAAACCAAAAGAAACCCATCTTGGAGGAAGGATCCCACCTGCATCACATAAGGAAGAACAATACCTTCAATTTCCAACAGCAGAAGGTTCCCTTTACCAAAGGGCTGCAACAACTGACTTCATTGAGGAAGAGGCCAACACCCTAGAGCAGAGGTAAACCTATCCAGAAGAATTGGTTGCTTGAGGTAGAAACAACAGACAGGCCAAGAGCACTAGACACAGGAGAAGCCCATAGAAGGCATAATGTAAACAAAAAGAAAATACTGTGAGGCTATATCCTGGAAGTGACTTCATCATGATAGAACAGGAGTGGAGAAGAATTAGTGCAACACCTACCATATTTCCAGAGAGAGTTTAATCAGGTACCATTTTTGGAAAGGGCTTATCTATAGAACTGGGTGAAGAAATTCCTACAAGGGCCAGGGAGATAGCTCAATGGATTAAGTATCTGCTTTGCCAAGCACAGGGACAAGGATTCAATCCCCAGTGCTGCATGCTTTGCACCAGGTCCACCCCAGGCGCATGCTGAGCTGGCCACCAAGTCCGGGCATGGTGGAGCACACCTGTAATCACAGCACTAGGGAGACTGAAAAGAGGAGGATCACTAGGAATCCAGGCAGCATAGTGAGACCCTGTGCCAAATACACAAATAAAAAAAAAAACCTACAATACAGCTTCATTCCAAGACTGAAATGTTACCTTACCACAGTGACTGGGTAAGAAACAGTCACAGAAAACAGAATGGGAGAGGATAAGGGCTAAACACAGATATTTCCAGACACCCTGAGAATTTCAAAATGAATCAAAGAAGGACACAGGGCCTGCAGATTGTGGCAAAAAGCCAGATATAGTGAGTTTCCCTTTCAGTGATAGCTGTATCCAAAGGTGATGGCATTGAGTCTGCAAGTCTGTTTGAGCACTTGGCCTCCTCCCTACATCCAGAGGACACCAGTGGTCTGATTGCTTCTCCATGTACAACATGAGTCGGTACCAGACTCAGCACTGACAGTTGCCATGGGGATCTCTTGAGCAGAGGAGTCACCTTATAAACCCATAGGCTATAAAGCGGGGTAGTGCAGACTATGACAATGGATTCCAAACTGCTGGGTTTACAAGTGACCATTCATTTGGAAACTCATAAGATGTTTTTATCTATTCAGTACTGAGGCATTTTGGTTGGTTATTTCTATTTTGTTCGTATTTATATATTTTGTTGGTATTTGGAGTTTATCTCCAATTTTCTTTTTTCTTTTAAGAATTAATAATATCTATCCTAACTATAATGTATATACACCTACTTTTGCTTAAATCAATGAGAAGAAAGATTTGTACTAATTGTGTTTGGACAGGATATCCTATTTGTATCTTGTAATATGGATAACCACTAAGAAGATAACAATGTACAAGGTATTAATTATTGAAACTGTCCTATTAATCAGCTTTAAAACTGTCTTATTGATATTTGTCTCTCAGTAAAAAAATTAATAATATCTTTATTTGTTGGATTCGGTCCTCTTTATTATTTCAATTTTTCTTACTCTCCCTTAATTGTTTAATATTATTTATTTTTTCTGCACAACACTCTGTTTCTATTATTTATCTATTTCCATATTTTTTCAGTTGCCTTTATCTAAAAATATTAATTTCCCTTTATTCTTTATTCAGGCTCATATTCCTCAGCATCCTCACAAGTGCAACCAATAAGTTTTTATTATGCTATACATAGTTAAATATATTTTACTACGCTTGAACACTGCTATATTGTTAATGGAGTGAAAGTTGTTCTACTGAGTAGATATTTACTATGGAGAAATGTCTAATGTGTCTTAATGTTTATACTATAACTGCAGATCTCATTCCTATAGTCAAGGGTAGTCTATCATTGTTTCTCAGGGTTTGGCAGTATCCACTTTGTATCTGACACTACTGCTTTTGCTGACATTTCTACTTTAGCCAAGGTAATATACTTGTTGCTATCAATTGGTTTTCTCTGCATGCCAGTATCTGGATGATCTGGAGCAGTTAGGGTCATAAACAGTATGGCTGGCCATTCATGAAGATATGAGTACTAGGGCAAATAAGTCTCAACCATCCCCTCCCAAATAAGGTGATTGGATGTGGGAACAAAGGAAAATGCCAATTGTTAGCTATGTCCAAAGAAGGTTTCTGAAAAGTTGGTTTTAAACACTGAAGAGTTCACTGCACGTGTCACTTGATTAGCATGTTTGTTTACATACTGACTATTCCAAGTGTAGGGCAGCACAAGGGTGCTATTTCAATGAGTTGATTTTCATATTGAATAAATTTGATAAAGTTATATTTTTATATTTATCATCTTATGAAATTAATGAAAAACACACAATTGTTGATCAGTGGTTAACTAAAGAGGTCTTCATACTAACTCAAAATGACCCACTACAATAATTTAATAAGGCTCAACATAAAAAAACAAAAAATATCAATATGAGAAAGCAAGGTAATAAAATGCTTCTCAAAATTTCCAACTCACTCAAAGCCTATCAAAAGGTCACTAAAGGAAAGGGGGATCACATAAAATCTGAAAGAATAACTGTGAGGCAACAAAATGGCTCAATAAACTGATGGGTGAACTCAAAGTACATATCATTAAACACAATGAACCTAATAAAAGAAATGATAGGTGATTCTAGAGAGGACACCAATAAAAAATAGAAGAGCTAAAAAAAAGAGAGGTAAACCATGACTGTACATCACAGAAAAGAATTAGAGTCCATAAAAAAAGTTCCAAACAAGGCGCTGGAGAGATGGCTCAGTGGAATAAACACTTCCCTGGTAAGTGCAAGGGCTGAGTTCAATCCCCAGTTCTGCAAAAAAAAAAAAAAAAAAAAAAAAAAAAAAAAAAAAAAAAAAAAAAAAAAAAAAAAAAAAAAAAAAAAAAAAAAAAAAAAAAAAAGAAAGAAAGAAAGAAAGAAAGAAAGAAAGAAAGAAAGAAAGAAAGAAAGAAAAGAAAAGTAAGAAAAAGAAAAAAAAAGAAAGAGACACTGACAAAAAGTTCCAAACAAAAATTCAGGAAGTTAAGAGTTCCACTGTAAGTATATACAGTATGAATGACCAATATGAGAACAGAGGGCCATATGTAGCATATAGAGCGGTGATTGGTGATCAGTTAATGAAAACATATTAAAAAATAAGAGCATAAAAATAGATCCAGTAGCTGCTAGATGATGCAAATAAGACTAATCTTAGATCATTTGGTAGAGAAAAAAAAGTCAGAAGATAGTGCAAGGACATATAAACATAGAAATAACAGTAGAAAACTGTTACGGAAGTAACAGTAGAAAACTTTCAAAACATGGAAAAAGAATTTAACAGACATATAAGGCACATGAGACCTATGCTCAGAGAAGAATCACCCCATGACATGTCATTGACAGAATACTAGAAATCCAAAGCAAAAACAGAATTTTAAAAGCTGTTAGAGAAAAATCAATGTACCATTTATAGAGGAAAACTCAACAGAATTATAGCATACCTCTAAATACAAACCTTAAGGTCAAAAAGAGTTTGGTGAAAAGTGTTTCAAGCCCTAAAATAAAACAACTGCCAACTCAAACAGACATATCCTGCAAAATTATCTCCAAAACTAATGGAGAAACATGAACATCTAAAGAAATTCATGACACCTAAGGAAACTTTCTCAAAACCAAAAGTGTCAAAAATTCTCAAAGCAAAACAAAGAATGAAGACAAAAAGTAACACACACACATACACACACACACACACACAGATATATATATATATATATATATATATAATAGCTTGGATAATTATACTACTGGTTTCTGCTGGTCTATTAAAAACAGCATTTTATGCTTAAATTTTACTCCCTTTTTAATTTTTTGACCAAGGTAATAGGCATATATCTAGTAATCTGAACAATTAACTTGAAGACAACAATATGCAATATAACAGCCATTGCTACATTCCTATGATTTTGTTGAGTCAAATTTTGCATCATTTTAAAGTTTTTCTTTTTCACTATTTTTTGTATTCTCTTTAAAAATGGAAAGAAAACATTAAATTCTCAAAGATATCCTAGGAAGACAAAATGACATCCAAAATACCAAAAGCCCTCAATATAAAGAGTGCACCAGGCGGAGATAACAAGTACAAGAGAAAGAAATGGAATCAGCAGCAGTCAAATTATATCATGACAATAACAAGGCAATTCCTATCAGTTATAACCATCAATATGAATGATTTCAATTCACCAATCAAAAGGCAAATTATCAGAATAGATTAAGAAAAAAGATCCAGGGATGGCCAGGTAGCTCAGAAGACTAAAGTGCCTGCTTAGGCAGAGCATAGCAGCCAGGGTTCAATGCCCAGCATGCTGTGCCAGCCCCGTCCCAGGGGTGGGATGGGGGCTGAGACTGTGATTGAGGCTGGGCGTGTTGGTGCATACCTATAATCCCAGCCCTGGGAAGGCTGAAAAACAGGGGGATCACTATGAGTCTGATCTGTGTAGTGAGAGCCTATAGACCCTGTAAATCCTGTACTAAATACATAAAAAAAGATTCTTAACAAAAAGATCAAATAATATGCTACATACAAGAAACACATTTAACTCAAAAAGAAATTCAGACAGAAAGTCAAAGGATGGAAAACAACAGTCCATAGAACAGGAACCTGAAGACAAGGAGTAGTAACTACCCTATTTTCAGACAAACTTAGAGTTTAAGCCAAACAAATCAGAAGAGGCAGGAAAATTTACTACATATTGGTTGACAGGACCACTCAAAAGGAAGTAATAAGAATTATTAACATATATGCATCAAACAACAGTGAACTCAACTTCATAAAACAAGCACTACTAGTAATAAACATCAGATAAACATCAATATAATTATAGTAGAGACCTTCAATACACCATTATCACAAACAGATACATTAAAGGAAAAAATCTACAAATGAGTATCATAGTTGAACCAAACCTTAGAATAAATGGAACAGATATATATTTTTTCCACCCACAATAAAATATACATTCTTACCAACACATGGAATGTTTTTCAAAATAGACCACATATTAGCAAATAAAACACATGAAAGTAAATACAAAGGAATTAAAATTTTACCATGCAGATCATCAGATCATAGTTCAACAAAACTAGAAATCAATAACAAATGAAACCACTGAAATTATGCAATGCACGGAAATTAACACACTTCTTAAGAATCAGTGGGGCACAGAAAAGATTAAGAAATAAAAAAGTGCTGAGGAGATAGGTGGATGATGGAAGCACCTGCCTAGCATGCACAAAGACCTGGGTTTAATCCCTAGCAATGCATGCTGTGCCAGCCAGAACAAGGTAATAAGGAAACAAAAACAATCCAAGTCCAGAGCAAAGTACTAGAGAAACAAGAGGAAAGAAATTATGAGAATCAGAGCATGGTGGCACACATTTGTCATTCCAGCACTGGGGAGACTGAGACAAGAGGATCAGTAAAAGTCTGAGCTGTACCAAAGTGAGACCCTGTACCAAATAAATTAATAGAATTTAAAAAAAAAGAAAAAAGATAATTCTTAAAATTAAACGATAATGCCAGTACATCATATGGTACAGGATTTACAGGGTCTACAGGGTCTCACTACACAGATCAGTCAATCATGAAAGGAAAGAAGACATAAATCAGTGCAACTAGAAATGAAAAAGGCAAAAATCACAACCAACACTGGTGTTCAGATTACCAAGTATCTCACAAATTTATACACCAATAAGTTGGAGAACTCAGAAGAAATGGAAAGATTCTTGGTTACATATGAATTAACAAGACTGAACCAAGAAGAGACAAATATGACACATAAAGCAACAAAAGGCATTTATTTTTGGTACCTGGGATCAAACTCAGGACCTTGTGCTTACCATGTAGACACTTAGGCCACTGAGCTATTTCCCCAGCCAAAGGACAATTAATTCGAAGCAGTAATCATCATTTAAAAAAATAATAACTAAAAAAAGCCCAGAACTTGATGGATTTACTGCCAAATCTACAATATATAAAGAACTCAAAATATTAGACTCCCCTCAGATAAAAGACTCAGTCAAAAACTGGACACCTGAAACGAACAGACACTTCTCCAAAAAAGTACACATTACCAATAAATACATGAAAAAATGTTCAGCATCACTGGTCATCAGAGAAATACAAAGTAAAGCAATACCGAGATATGATCTGAGTCCCAAAGAATGTCTTTTTTTGGGGGGGCCACTTCAGCCTACCCTGAGTGTGGGGCTGGCACAGCATGTAGTGCCAGGGATCAAACTACAATCCCCTGTGCCTGCCTAAGCTTGCCTAAGCAGGAATTTTAGATCACTGAGCTATCTCACTGGCCCCTTTTTTTTATCTTTTCATTTATTTGGCCAAAGAACTTCTATCATCAAGAAATTAAATAACAAATGCTGGTGAGGATGTATATAAAGAACGCTTCTACATTGTTGAAAATGCAAACTAGTACAAACACTATGGAGGTCTCTATGGAGAGCCCTCAAAAAACTAAAACTAGATATTCCAGCTACTCCATTTCTAGGAATCTTCTCACATGTGTGAAATATATCACAATGATGCATACATATCCATATTTATAGCAACATATTTCATAATAGCTAAATCTTGGAAATGGCCTATGTGCCCATCAAACTGCTTCTGTATTATCAAGAAGCATAAACTTCAGGCATTTATATATAAACAGAGATCATAATTTAGGTAAAATAAATTATTACATAATTTTTAATATTGTAGTTTCTTTTATGTAAGAAAGCCAAAATATAAATGAAGAGAAAAATACTGAAAAAGATACTAGGAAGTAAAAAGATCTTTTTCAAGTGAACAAGGGATGGATGAAGTGGAAAGGGAATTATGGGAAGAAGGATTTTAAAAGAGCATGGACAAAACATATAAATAGCACTTTTTCAAATTTGAATGGGATCAACAGTTGGAGAGAGCCATGAGGGATGGAAGTGAAATAGGATTTAAAAAATTAAGATGTGTTATATACAGTATATGTTCATTCCATGATAAATATAATCAATATATATACAAATGTATACTATTAAAAAATGTATACTATTAAAAAAAAATTTTTACACATGTTAAAAAAGTGTTATGTGCTATGTTTT
>PVKA01014574.1:18089-52293 GCA_004027165.1 Ctenomys sociabilis
TTTTTTGTCTTTTTGAGACAGGGTCTCGCTATGCAGTTCAGGCTGGCTTTAAGCTCACTTTGTAGCTCAGGCTGGTCTCGAACTCACAACAATCCTCCTGCCTCAGCCTCCTGAGTGCTGGGATTACAAGCATGCGCCACCACGCCCGGCAATGTCGGCTTCTAGTACTATGGACAAGCACTAGGAAAATAACAAGGTAGAAAGTATTAATTATTGAATCTTTGATGTAATTCATGTATAAAAAATAAGATATGCAAACAGCTACACTCTTAATTTACTGATAAGAGACATATGCTATAATAATGTCTGTAAGTATAATTTCATGTATGCACCTTCTGTGATACCAAAATATTATGAAAACTGTTTGCAATGTATTAATTTATCAAATCCATCTTGTCAAGGTATCTTAAAACTGTCTCATTGATATTTGTACTTCAAAAAAAATTTTAAAAAAATAAAATAGTCACAAGAAATAAGTACAAGAAAAAAAAAAGAACAGATTGGGGGGTATGACTAGTTGCTTAGGGATGTTAGAGTCTTTAATCAAATTGTCAGAAGAGACAGACTCAGCAAACAGTAGTTTATGACTAGAGGAAACTGTGAGACCCATTTTGCACCATAAGTTTGTAAAGTCAGGGCTAAAAAATTACCTTTTCAGGTCTTCTATCTGGAATATATAAAGACCTAAAAAATAGAGTCTCAAAATTTAAAGGGCCACTCCAAAAATGAGCATCTGAGATGAATACATACTTCTCAGAGAAAGAAAGTGAAGAGGCAAATAAACATATGAAAAATTGCTCCACATAAATGGCCATTCGAGAAATGCAACTTAAATCAACACTGAGATACCATCTTGTCCCAGAAAGAATGGCTATTATGAAGAAGTCAACCTATAACAAGTTCTGGAGGGACTGTGGGGAAAATAGAACGCTTCACTGCTAGTGGGAATGTAGACTGGTACAACCACTATGAAAATCACAAAATAGAATTAGAAATCTTATTCAATCCAGCTACAACCCTTCTGCATATTTTCCCTAGAAAACTTAAAACATCACACCATAGTGACATATGTGCACCCGTGTTTATAGTACCACAACCTGTGATAGCCAAATGTTAGAAGCAACCAAAATGTCCATGTCCTGAGGAAAGGATGAAAAAGATGTATTTTTATTCAATGGAGTATTACTCAGCTATAAAAAAGACAAGCTCAAAGCCTTCTTAGGTAAGTGGATGCAAATAGAGGCTATACTCATAAGTGAAATAAACCAGACACACATGGGGTCTGGTAAATATCATATTGTCTCACTAGTGTAAGAACCCAAAAGAAGAAATAAAACCTGAACGGTATAACAGATATAGTGAAACAAAAAGAAACAGAACTCATGGATTAAACAACAAAGAGAAGAGAAATCAGAAAAGGTAGGAAAAAAAGGTAGAGGGAATACATGCAAGTATACATACAGGATGGCTGAAGGGAGTGCACTAAGAATTTTCATCAGTTTCTTGAAAATAGCAGTTAGCGTGTAGAACTTTCACCTTGACTAACTCTGTATGCTGATATCTGGGAACTAACCTATCAAGGACAGCAATGTGTAACACGAAAGCCATGCTTGAATGCCTGACATCCTGGTCTTCTAATTGTGTAGTATTCCTAATATTGTATTAATTGCTCTCTTTAAATAATTTTTAAAAGGTAATAAAAGAAAAAAGAGAAAAGAACAAATATTTAAGATTTCTTGAAAACAAGCCATAACATTCAATCATATGTCCAATCTTTCATAAATACATCTGTTAATCTAAGGAATAGATCTGATGATAAAAATGGATAATATGTCAACCATTGTTGATCAGCTATTCTTATTTCGAAAATCTGTAACATATGTATTGTTGTATGTTCCCCTGTCTCTGTCTTTGTTTCTGAACTTCATTCTTGCTTTCGTTTTTACTCTTCAAAATAAAATAAAATCATAAATAATACCTTTTCAGTCTTTTGTCATACAGACTTTCCTTCTAGTATGTGACAGTGATAGCGAGTAAATGGAAACTATTTGCTTCTTCCTGCCTTTCTCAAATAATATTAGGTAGTATAGTGGGAATGTTGTTTCTTGGGTTAAGTTGATCGAATATGCTAGGGAAATGTAGATCCTTTGAGCCCACCCATGAACATGTTGGTGAGATTTTTTCTGAGCAACTCAAAGTGCTAGAGCCCTGATTCAAAGGAGAGCATTTCTTTTTTTTTTTTTTTTTCTTTTTTTTTTTTAACTGTTTTGGCAGAGCCAGGGATTGAACTCAGGCCTTTGAACTTGCCAGGAAAGCACTTATTCCATTGAGCCATCATCTCCCAGCCCTAAAGGAGAGCATTTCTCATATTCATTCTAGTTTATATTTTCATTTCAATAAATCTTTAGTTTAAATTTACACTTTATAAAGAGTTTGGTTGGAGAACTGAGACACAATCAGTGAGGCCGTCACGTAAAGCTTTCTTTGTAATGCGATTTTCTTTTGGGCATTTTTTGCTAAGTGAATCTTGATAATTTTTTTGTTGCTTTGATTTTTTTCTTAAAATACAGATTTTTTTTCACAAAAAATGTTTTCATTAGTATATGTCTGCAGTGTATGATTACATTTATTTCAGGGAGTTAGTATATTTACACACTAAATCAAAGGTATTTTTTGTCCTCTTTCACTCTCATCCCTCCCTGTTCACTCCAACTCTTATAGAACTGAAATTGCCAAAGCATTTAAATAAAGAAGCTGTGAGCTCACAGCAGTTAAAAATTATAACAATATACTAAAAAGTATAATTAATCATTTGAATGAAGGGGACTTTCCTTCAGTAGTCTGAAGTTTAAAACTTCAGTCAGCTAAAATAAACCAACAATAGATTAACATGTAACTTTCTTAAATACATGGGAAGATCACAGGAAAGTGAGTAGTCAGAGCAAGGCCTAGAAGTCGCCATGCATTTTCCCAAAACTGCAGTCACCCAAGATTCCTGGAAAAGCAGAACCTTTCAGACCGCCCCATGATGAGGACATCTCATGATAGGAAATGAGGCTGGCACTCTAAGCAGGAATCCTCCAGCAATGGAGGCTCTCTCAGAATCTTGCAGAACCAGTCCTGAAATATTCATCAACCATACCAAGACTTGACCAGGACTACCTGTGCTGCTACATATGCAAATCTCACATTGGCACAAACTCACCACCCATGCCTTTGTTCCTAGCTTATGTAACTCCAAAGTTCTGTCAATGCCTTGAAGACAGATCTTGAATGATTTTCTGTCCATCCCAGAATGTTCACACTGACAAAAGCCCCTTTTGTATGCTCTATCAGTAGCTTATTTTCTTGATTGATGCTTTGTGATGACTGGTAGAGCCTGGTCTGTTTGGACTCCAGAAGCTAGGACTTTCACCCTAAAACCTGGATAACAAAAGCATTCTAACTTAGGAGATCATTTTCTGAGTCCCAACAGAATGTTGGTGAAATGTATAAAGTGAAAATATTAGAAGGATATATAACATAAGTTGATATTAATAGTTACCAATGTTAGCAGGATGTAGTATCACCTGCCTGCAATCCTAACATTTGGGAGGCTGAGAGAGAAGGACTTCTGTGAGTTAAAGGCCAGCCTGGACTATCCATAAGGCCCTGTTTCAAAATAGTTATCAGTGTTATCCTCCCAAAATTAAGTTCCACTACCCTTGCCTCCTGCCTTATGAGACAAAATAAAATACCAGGAACTTAATGCCTTAATTTGAATAATATATAGAAATAAACAAAAATTTTCATTAAAATGTTAACATGGCCTTCTGGACTCACCAAAAAGCTAAATCTGTCACAAAATTATAGTATTCTCAATACTAAATCATCCCTAACATGTTCCTCTGGACTATGAACTGGCCTTCTAGTCCTCTTCTTGCAGCTACCAAATACTACTTCTCCCTCTGCTTCCATCCCTGTGCATTTTATCCTTTCATTTTCAGGTCCATTTAACTTCACCAGAAAGTTCTTTTCCATTTCCTTTTCCATTTCCTCTCTTCCATTGCTGCTTCCCATGTCTGCTTGCTCAAATTCCAAGGCATATTTATACTTTTCTATAATATTCTTTAATTAAAGATCACAGCCCCTAACAAATATCTCCCTGACAAGCTATATCATCTCACATGGCAGAGAAATAATAAAAACAAAACAACCAGTATTCAGGATGCTAAGGCTGGAGTGTTAATCATTCAGTGGGCTAATAGTCTAGGTTCTTATGATAAGTAAAGAATTGCCAAGCATACACACACTAGTAAGTAATAGCTATGTCTACTGAAGAACACAGAAGCTGTGCTCAGGGCCAGTCAATATTAACAAAGGTGCAACAGAACAAGAAAGGTGCCAGGGCTAAAAAAAAAAAAAGCACTGTACACTGATCAAAGTTAGCAGTAGCAATAGGAAAAGAGGCCAATAACACAAAAGTTTCAGAATTCAAAGGCCAGGTACCTCCTCTTCAGTTGCCTCCACTGAATCTCCTATGGCACCAGTGCATTGGCTTCTGTGAGCTCACCAAGGGCATGGCAAGCACCTAGGCTTCTGTTACTTTCTACCCCTCTTAGGAAATTAGAAGCAGGAATAACCATTTGAGTGTTTAGAATTAGGAGGAGGAAGGAAGTGACTTACTCAGGTCTATCATTTCTAACTGTACTATGAGGACTGTAAGGTTGAGGCCAGCCTGGTCTACAATTAGAGACCCTGTCTCAAATATCAAGGAAAGAAAAAACCCAGAATTAAATTTAAAAATTTGTTAATGCTATTTACTTCTACTCAGGGTTCAATTTTTTTTAAATGCATCTTGTTTTATGTCATCTTCATTCCATCTTGGCCTCAATTATTTTAGGGTATTTAGGTCTCAATCATTGGTAAGTTTTTGGCTAAAGTCAGTAAGAGGATTACCAAAATGATGATAATGTTCAGCATCTGTGCCCCACAGTCTTTTGAACCTTGTAATGTAATTGATACGTTATGGCCCTAGTATAAATTGCTGAATTATTATGATAGTCATCTGATATGGCTCAAGTTCTTAAAACAACAGCTTACCTTCTCAATAACCACTTCCTCCTTCCCCACTCCAGCTCTGGGTATAACTTCCTTTGACCTTTCCTGCCCCCACAAGGGAATGTCCAATCATCTCCTTGCATGTCACTAAGCCCGCCCCTCAAACTCCACCCCTGGCAAAAGTCTATAAAGTCTCAGACTTCCTGTCTCAGGTCAGAGGATCTGCCCATCTCCCTGTCCTGGGTCCTATCCGTGTGTTTAGAGTTAATAAAGGCTTTCCCTCCCCCTATTTCTGCTTCTCTGCTGCGCCACCACCACCACTGCTATTGCTGCTGCTTCTAAAACCTATCAGTAATATCTCTCAGAGTCACTCTTACTTGAACTCCATTTGTATTAAGGCTTGAAGGCTTACTTCTCATCTCACCCTCAACATACATTCTCAATTTCTTCTTAAATTGAAAAAAAAAATTGGACATCTGCCTATCTTCTTTTTCCCCCCTGTATTTAGGGTCTACAGGGTCTACAAGAGTCTCACTACTAGATCAGACTCATAGTGATTCTCTTGTTTCTCAACACCCAATTTCTGGGATTACAGACGTACATCACCATGCCCAGTCTCAATCTTTGTTTCAGTGCACCTCGGGGCAAGGCTGGTAAGGCATGCTGTGGATCAAACCCCAGTCACTGCACACTACCTAAGCAGGTGCTTTAGTCCCCTGTGCTTTCAGGCCGGCGCTGACCTGTCTTCTTACAAAGTATAAATTCCATTTTTCACTTGCATGTATTGTGAACTCTGTGTCTTAGATATTCTGTAACAGGTATTATTTTGTTCTCAAGTGTATCTTTAATCTCTATTTCACTTGATCCTTGAAATCTTTCTACCACCAAATTCATGTGTATTTAACATTTCTTTAAAAGAGGCAAATTAAAACAACACAGAGTACATCTCGCTCCAGAAAGAGTAGCTATTATCAAGGGAGATGGCTCAGTAGAATACGCGCTTGCCTGGCAAGTGCAAGGGCCTGAGTTCAACCCCCGGTTCCAAAAAAAAAAAAAAAAAGAGAGAGAGAAAAGAAACCAATCACAAATGCTGAGGGGCTGTAGGGAAAAAAGAAAAAAACCCTTCTCCACTGTTGGTAGGAGTGTAACTGGTACAAATGTTGTAGGCAACGGAGTTATATAAAAATATTTTTAGGCAGTCAGGCAGGGCCAGGCCCTGGAAAGAAATAATACAGGAAACAAGATGCCAGCAAACAAGCCCTAAAGGCCAAACAAATGCTAAAAGAGTAACACCAGGGATTGATATTCTAAGTAGCTAGCGATCACCTGAAAAGACCCAAGTGAGTCACTAGCCCAACCCCCAAGGGGAAGACACCCTGTCTCCTATTCATGCCGGCTTACTACCATGCCACTTACTACATGACTCGCTTCCCCATTTGGTCCTGGGCCTAATCAACTTTACCTGAGCAATGATGCTTGTAATCCCATTGGTTAACCACAGTTTTGTCCCACCCCACATCTGCCTAAGCGAGACCCCTTCTCTACCTTCGTCCTGCACGGTTTTCCTTATAAAAGTCCCTAAAAGAGACAGCTTCCCTGGGGCAACTCGCTCAGGCCCCCCTTCTGTCCCTCTCCGACAGAAGCTTTTCTATCCAAAAAGTTTTTTCCTCAACCTCCGTTTGTTCCTAAAATTCATTCTTTGGTTTTAGAGAACACGAACTCATCCAGGTCAGGTTGGGAGTTTTACTTCCCTGTATCACAACCACTGTGGAATTCAGTGTGGCGATTCCTAAAAAAATCTAGGACTAGAGGTTACATTTCACCCAGTTATTTCCTTTCTTGGTATCTTCCTGAAAGAATTAAAAACATCATACCAGAGCAATATATGCACACCAATATTTATGGCAGCACAGTTTTTAATGGTTAATCCCTGGAAACACACAAATGTCAGTCAATGGATACATGGATAAAGACAATATCTATATAGATATAGATGTAGACATATAAATATAAATATATACATATACATACATACATATATATATATATATATATATATATATATATATATATATATACACACACACACATATATATGTATACATAGTATTAGTCATAAAGAAAGATAAACTTCCTAGGTAAATGGATGCACCCTGAGACCACACTCTTAAGTGAAATAAATTGGCCATACATTTAAATGTTGCATTATTTCTCTGGCATGAAAGATCAGATGCAAAGAGGTAAGGGGAAGGGAAGAAGGAAGGGAAAAGAGAAAATAGAATAGAAGGAAAGGAAACAAAACTTTGTAGATAAGGAGGGGCAGAGGGGTTGAAGAGAGGAAAAGGTTGAGGAAAAAGGGAGAATCAAGATATGTTATATACCAGTACAGATTCTTGATAATTATAGCCATTGTGTACAGCCAAAATGTGTGAATAAAATTAAATTTAAATATTTCTCTAAAAACATTTCTGGATGTTTGGTACCTCACTAATCTTCTGCTCTTCTCTGTTAAATTTCTTAAACAACAGTTTCTTCAGTTCCTACCTACTTTGTGCTTCTTTAATTCCCAATCTACATAGTACTTCTAGCCTCTTTCTATCTCTACTCACTCAATTGTCAAATTGCCCTCCTATTGCAGGTAGAACAATGGAGCGGAAGAAATCACTCCCTCCCACCCATTTAAATTTAAACATCACCCTAGGGCCATTCCTCTTTCATAGGAGATGAGGTGTCTTAAAGAGATTTAGAGAATAACACTACAAAACCCCCTCTAGGTAAGAGCACATCCTTATTGGATCTCCTGGCCTGACTTTCAGTCATTTTCACCCTACTCAGACTGCAAAAGCACATACTTCAACAACAATAACAAAACAGATAACTAGATTTCATTCAAATTAATTTCACAGCCTCAAAGGATTTCATTAAAAGGGTAAAAAGACAACCAGAAAATTAAAGTATTGTAAATCATATATATGATAATATATCATATATATGATAATTTATAGGTCCTGGATATAATATGAATTATATCCAGGACCTATAAAATTTTCGTACAACTAAAAAAATAGACAAATAATATAATTTAAAAATGGGCAAAAGATGTATTTCTCCAAAACAACAATAAGTACATGAAAGGATGCTCAACATAATTGATCATTATAAAATTCCAAATCAAAACCACAATGAGATGCTGCCTCACACATACTCGGATGGCTACAGCCCAAATGTGGGCAATAATGTGTTCATAAAGACATGGAGAAACTTGAGGTGTCATATATTGCTGCTGGGAATATAAAATGGTGCTGACGTTTGAGAATTAAACAGTCACATAAAAATATGTATATGAATATTCATAACAACATTAATTTTAATAGGTAAAAATGGAAGCAACCCAAAATATCAATTTATAAATGATCATATAAAATGTATAATCATACAATATTACCCAGGAATAATAAGGAATGAAGTACTGATACAGATTACAACACAAATGAATCTTGAAAATATGCTAAGTGACAGAAGCCAGACAAAGGCCACATGGTGTATAACTATATTTATAT
Source organism: Ctenomys sociabilis (assembly GCA_004027165.1). Taxonomy (NCBI): domain Eukaryota; kingdom Metazoa; phylum Chordata; class Mammalia; order Rodentia; family Ctenomyidae; genus Ctenomys; species Ctenomys sociabilis. Next base: position 26,690 of record PVKA01014574.1, read on the forward strand.
AAAATGTACAGAATAGGTAAATCAATAGACTGTGAGTTGAAGTTTTCCAGGGGGATGGGAGAAAGAAAAGAGGATTTTTAATGTCTCTAGTATTTCTTTCTGTGGTGATGAAAATATTCTGTAATCAGAGGCCAGAAGCCAGAACTGGATGTATAATTTTGGGTTTATATTTTTAAAAACTGAATATTATAATTGAAAATGAGGAATTTCATGATATGCTAATTACATCTCAATTTTGAAAACAATGGTCCTTTTTTCCAAAGACCTCAATCCATAATTTAAAGCTTACAACCAGTTTGTTCAGTAAGTTATCTTTAATATCTAAGAAAAAATACAACTTCAAGAGGAGAGAAACATCCCATCCAGAAACAGAAAAAAATGAGGCATTGTGGTTTTGTGAAATCACCTTAACACCAAAATCTATAAGCATGTTATATAAAACTTTAATTATAACCAAAATTCTGTTAGGAATACAGATATTAAAAAAATAAGCAAAACATGTTCAAATCATACCTGTCAACACATAAAAAGGATAAAATGCCAGAAACAACTTCATGAAAGCAGACTTGATCTAATATTTAAACATCAATGCAATTCATCAAATGAACAGGAAATGAAGAGGAAAAAGTATAATTATTTCAATGGATACAGACAAGTAGTTGATAAAAATATTAATATCTGTAGGAACAGAAGATATTTCTTTATTCGTATAGGCTTATCTCACACACATACACAAATTAGTTTTAGCAGACATCATAATTAATCATGAGTTGTTAAACGTTTTTCTTTTAAGATCGTGAATGAAGCAACATCACTCACTAGCATTAATTCTATTGGGATAGAAATTGGGAAACAAAGGTATAATCCCTTTTCTCACCCATCATAAAGGTCACAGCCAACATACCTACAACAAAACACAAGTTAACAAAAGGAAAACATAAAAAGTGCATTAAATTAATGATTTACAGGACACATGGGCCTTTAGCAATGAAGGACCAAAGATCCAGGAAAATTTCTTTCTATGCCTAAATTAGATGAAGCATGACCAGTCATGTAGAAATGTGATTAAACAAAATGGTATGATGTGATAGAAAGACTAAGAGGGGAAACCAGCAAGATCTGTTCAGATTCTTCTTGGCACCTCTGCATAGCACTTCTTCCTTCTGAGTATAAGACAGAATACCTGTCAGATGAGAGTCTTTAAGAGTGGGACACAATGAATATTCTAGGTTTTATGGCCACTTGGAGTGACAGGGGTTCTAGTGATTATGATCTATCTTGACAAAGAGAAACTCTGATTTGTAGGAGGAGAATGAAGAGTAGGAGATGAGAAGAGGGAGACAGTAAGAAAAACACTTTACTTTTGAGGCTTTTAATATTTTAGTTAAATGTACTTAGCATGCCAAGATATCATGCCTTGGGGTATGTTGTTTTGAGCTCCTACATTAACTTATAATAGGGATTCTAGCAAATGAAACGAGGTAAAATATTAATAGAAAGAAAATTAACATGATTATAAAGGCAGACACAAAACTGTTATTCAATGGCAAATGATTGTATGATAAATGAATTTAGCAAGGATACTAGAAAACAATCAACATATAAGTATCACTTTTTATTTTACTTTTGTTTTATTGAAGTACAAATATTGATGAGACTGTTTTAAGATAACTTGACAAGATGGATTTCATAAATTAATACATTGCAAACTGTTTTCATAATGTTTTGGTATCATAAAAGGCATATACATGATATTATACTTACAGACATTATTACACCATAAATACCAATTTTACTTCAGTATACAACAAAGTATATAAGAAAAAAAAACAATTACACAAAGAAATTTTAGGAAAAATGATGATATGTCCATTATCTTCCATAGCATCAAATATCAGGAATAAATTTTAGGATAAGTGCATAAAACTTCAACATAATGACTGAGAGAATTTAAGTCCAAAGCTAATACACAAAAGAGAATTATGGAGAGTAGAAATCAATGAAATTGAGACCAAAGAAAAACAAAGAATCAATGAATCAAAGAGCTAGTTATTTGAAAGCATAAACAAAATACACGAAACCTTAGACAATCTTACTCCTCGAAAACAATAGAAAAGACCCAAGTCAATGCAATTAAAAATGAATAAGGTAAAATCACAATAGATCCTGCTGGAATTCAGAAGATTACTAGTAACTACTTTAAAAACTTGAACTTCATAAACTTGGAGACTTCAGAGGAACTGAAAAGATTCCTAGATACATATGAATTGATAAGACTAAACCAAGAAGACATAAAAACCCTGAATAAGCCAATACTAACTATGAAATTCAAGCAGTAATAAAAATCTTTAACCATGAAAAAGCCGGGCGTGGTGGCGCATGCTTGTAATCCCAGCACTCGGGAGGCTGAGGCAGGAGGATTGTTGTGAGTTCGAGACCAGCCTGAGCTACAAAGTGAGCTTAAAGCCAGCCTGAACTGCATAGCGAGACCCTGTCTCAAAAAGACAAAAAAAAAAAAAAAAAAAAAATCTTTAACCATGAAAAGCCAAGGATCTGAAGGATTCACCACTGAATTCTTCAAAATCTTGAAAGAAAATAAAATTATATAAAAAGAACAAATTATAATTTAAATGGTATTCGGACAAGATGTCATGCCTATATCTCATCCTCTGAATAACTACTAGGAAGACAATATGCAATATATTAATTATTGTAACTGTCATACTAACTTGTTTTGAAACTGCTTCATTGCTATTTTATCTTTTTTCTCATTAAAATGAATAAAAATAAATAAAAAATAAAAAACAAAATCTTAAGAGAATATCTAATGTCCATAGTCCTCAAATGTTTTTATGAAATTGGAAGGAAAAGAGTACTCCTAAAAATCATTCTAGAAATCTAATATTACCTTGATTTCAAAAATAGGACCGAACAAAAGAGAGAACTACAGGTTAATCTCTCATAGATGCAAAACTTCTAAGCAAGTTACTGGCAATCAGAATGCAACAAGTCATTAAAAAATATCATACATTATAACAAAGAAAGTTTCATGCCACTGATACAAGGATAATATAACATAAGCAAATTAATAAATGTAATCTATCCCATAACATAAATAAGGACCAAAAAATCACATGATAACCTCAATAAATGCAGAAAAAAAGCCTTTCACAGATTCCAACATCCATTCATGAAAGAAAAGAAAACCCTGAACAAAATAGATATCAAAAGAGTTTATCTCAATCTGACGAAAAGCCATTTATGACAAATACACTGCCAGTATTTTATTAAATAGGGAAAAACTAAAAACTTTTTCTAGGGGCCAGGGAGACAGCTCCGTGGAATAAGAGCTTCCCTGGCAAGCACAAGGGCCTGAGTTTAATCCCTGGTTTCAGAAAAAAAAAAAAAAACCTTCTCCTATGAAGTTAAGAATGTCAGGATGTCTACTATCACAACTCCTGTTCAATACAGTACTCAAGACCACTAGCAAGATCAATTACACAAAATGAAAAGTAAAAGGGATGTGGACAGGAAAAGTCAAATTATCATTTTTAGATGATAGCATCCTTTATGTAGATGAGGCCAAAAATTCCCCCCAAAACTTCTAGAGTTAACAACCAAATTCAGTAATATATCAGGACATAGAATCAATACACAAAAATCAGTAGAGTTCCTACACACCAATTATAAGCACACTCATAAAGAAATTAGAAAAATTATATCATTCATAATAGGATCCAGAAAAAATTAAATGACTGGGAACTAACTTATCCGAGGAAGTGAAAAACCTCTACAATGGAAATTATACTCCTTTGAAAAAGGAGTTTTAAGAGGACATCAGGCAATGAAAATATATCCCTTATTCATGGACAGGCAGAACTACTTCAGTAAAAATGGTCTCATTTTCAAAATTGATATATCTATTAATATAATGCCAATAACATTCCTCATAAAATTTGAGAAAATAATTCTAAAATTCATGGAACCACAGGTGACTGGATTGCAAGCACCATCCTGTGCAACAAGAACAAAGCAGGAGACACCATAATCCAAGATTTGAAGTTGAACAGTATTGCAAAGCCACAGTGATGAAAAGAGCTCAGCACTAGCACAAAATCAGACATGTAGGTCAATGCAGCCGAACAGAGGATGCAGGAACAACCCAGACACATTCAGCAATGTGATCATCAACAAAGGGGCCAGAAAGATAATGGGAGGAAATACAACCTTGTTCCTAAATGAGGCTGAGAAAATGGTCTATCCACATACAGAAGATTAAATGTAGACTCATCTGTCTTTCCAAGTACTGATCTAAACTAAAAATGGACCTAAGAGGTAAATGTTAAAACAGAAAAACTTGATCTACTAGAATATAAAATAGGTTCATTTCTTGAGGGTATAGGCATAAGCAAGGACTTTCTGAACTAAACACCAATTACACAAAAGATAACATCAAGAATCAAAAAATAGAATCATATCAAATTAAAATTTTTCTGTACCACAAAGAAAATGACCAAGAGAGAAAAGAGACAATTTACAGAATGCAAAAAAATTACCAGCTATTACTCAAACAGAGGACTAACATCTAGAGTATATAAGAACTCAAAGGTACAGCCCCAATATAAAAGAGTCAATCAGAGAATGGGCAAATGAAATGGATAGACACTTCTCAGAAGTACAAATAGCCAATAAATATAGGAGAAAATGTTCAACATCACTGACCACTAGAGAAATGCAAATTAAAACAACACTGAGAATTCATCTTACTCCAGAAACAATGGTTATCATCAAGAAATCAAGTCATAACACATGCTGGTGAGGTTGTGGGAAAGAAGGAAACCATTTTACACTCTCACTTCAAATGTGAAATAGTACAGCCACTATGAAAATCCGTATAGCAATTTTTCAAAAAACTAAAACTAAAATTTCCATTTAACTTAGGTATTCCCCTTCTAAGTATCTTCCCAAAGCAGTTAGACATCATATTACAGTGATACATGCATACTTATATTCTCCACAATTTACAACATATAAAACTTGGAACTACCATATATGTCCATCAGTAGATGAATGCATAAAGAAAATGTAGAATTTATACATAATGGAGTATTATTCTGCCATAAAGAAAGTTAAAAGTTGAATCATTTAGAGGAAAATGAATGCACCTTGAGATCATCATTTTTTTTTGGTGGAACTGGGGATCAAACTCAGGCCCTTACACTTGCCAAGGAAGCGCTTATTCCACTGAGCCATCTACCTGGCCCCTGAGATCATAACAAGTTTAGACAGGTTTTCTTTTATACGAGAAATGCAAATTCTAAATAAAGAAGAAAGTAAAAGATAAACAATGGAGGAAAAGGGGGCTAGATCTTACAAAAGGGATGGGGATCACAAGCTGAGAAAGAGAAGAGGGGGAGTAAGAAAAAAGAATTAAGATGTGTTATTTACACCTCCCACTCCCCATGAGTATAATCAGTTTTGTATTCCAAACATGTATTAATAAAAAAAGAGGGGCAGCCAGATAGCTCAGCAGAGTAAAGTGCCTGCTTAGGCAGAGCACAGAAGCCAGGTTCGATCCCTGGCTTGCTGTGACAGCCCTCCCCCACAGGACACGCTGAGATGGTGATTGAGACTGGGCATGGTGGTGCTCACCTGTAATCCCAGGGTTTGGGAGCCTGAAAACACAAGGATCACTAAGAGTCCGATCTACATAGTGAGACCCTAAACTCTGGTTTCTCTTTAGATCGTATAAATCTTTCACCTTTTACTATATAGTGAGACCCTGTAGACCCTGTACTAAATACATTTTTTAAAAAACAAAGTAAAAATAAAACAACTAAAGACAGCATTGAGAACATTCACAGGGAGGCTGAAGCAGGAAGATCAAGATATGAGACCAGCCAGTACTACATATTGAGACCCTATTTCAAAAAATAGAAAAAGGGGGAAGAGAAGAAAAAAAATTTCTCCCACATAGCACATCTTCCTTGTATTGCTGTCTGTAAAATTGTAAAAACTCCAGCTAACCTTCTAGCTAACCTTCAAAACACAACTGATTTCTTTATTCCATCCAGGACATAATTGGAGCAGCTTATAAATGGTCAACAACTATTTAGCTGAACATCTCACAGAAATAAGCCACACAACCATATTCTCTCCTCCTAGAGAAAACTCATTTTTCAGCTTAAGTGGATTAGAAAGTTCCCTTGAGTTTAAGAGCTCAAATGGTATTTGACAGCTTTGGTAAGTAGATGATGAAGGATAAGCTGTGTCACTAGAGAAAGTGAAATATTCATCATATTTCATAGTATATGGTTCAACTCAGAATTGGAACCAGATGTTGTCAAGTTGTACATACAGATGAGGATGAGAATAAGAGCCTAGCAAACTTATAAAGTTAGGACAGATTCAGAAGGGACTTCAATAATATTTATGATATGAATTCTCAAATATATGAATCCTACAGAACCATATCTGGGAAAAAAAACAGAGGATACCATTTTCAGAGAGTACTTTCCAAAGAATATGTGCAAAGAAAATAAAATACAAAACAGACTTTAAAAAGTCTTGACCCACTCACATACAACAGTGGAACAATATAGCGCTTAACTTGGAATAATGTCCAAAGACTTTGTGTTTTGTTTAGCACAAATCATTTCTTATTTCCAAAGAGAGAAGTGAAGATGTCTGACTTATCAGCATAATGGAACTGTTTCAAGATTCATATAACTTTGGGGTTCTTCTCATTCTAATCAGTCTAACTTATTTCAAGTTATAATAGGGTCAGAGGATTGTTTTGTAACATCACATTTTGATTTTTCACTTTAGAAAAAATTTCAGAGTTAAAAACGGGGCACAGAGTAATACAATTGTACCTATTTTAACCTATATTTAACAATTATTTAACACCTAGATCTAAAAATTTTTATTTTTTCCAAATGTATTTACATTTAAGTTTGTTATCAGAAGAGCAAAAAGACAAAAGTGATTTTTATTTATATATATGGCCAATGTCATGAGCATGTCAACAACTCTGGGATTTTTCTGAAGACATAATCGTCAGGGATCCACAGGTGGTTGAGAGTTCTGAGCTTACACAGTTTTGAAAGCATTCTGTAAATAGTAAATAGTAAGGATTGAAAATACAACCTAGGATATGTGCTAATATCTTTCTCTTGCTCTGTATAGATTCATACACAATGATACAACACAGTGAGAAACAAGCAAAATGAACAAAGCACACACACACACAAGCGATCACAATTATTTATTTACACCCAGGTTATGTGAAAAAAGATTTTTGGTTGATTTTAAAAAGTCATGTAAAAAAAAAATGTAAAGCCAAGGAGATAGTTCAGTAGAATATGCGCTTGCCTGGCAAGTGCAAGGGCCTGAGTTCAATCCCCAGTTCCACTAAATGAATGAATGAATGAATGAATGAATGAATGAATGAATGAATGAATGAATGAATGAATGAATGACATGTTGTAGAAGAAGAAATAAATGAAAATGTGAGAGGGTTGATGAAAAGGAAAAAGATCAGAGATAATACAGGAACTGCAGAACATAGGGTTATAGACATTTCCAACAATTTTGTTTGGTGGTAGAAGGGATTGAACTCAGAACCTTGCACTTTCCAACTAAGTGCTTATTCTACTAAGCCATCTTCCCAGCCCTTATTTCCAACAATTTAGCTGTTTGTATTCTAGTGGCTAAACATAAAGTAAAATTAATATTGAACATGACTTACAGAGTCTATAAGATATTTTAAAAGACTGTTTTTCCCCTAGGGAGTTTGTTTAACATAAATAATTATAAAGTTGAGAGCAGTTTATTCCATGGTTCCTAAAAAAGAAGATACTGTGGGAAGCAGTGAAGAAAGGTTAGTAAGAAGTGCCCACTTCACTCAGTTTCTCTGCTGACTCCTTCAAGCTCAAATTTCCTAGTGTCCACATGTCGTTTAGTTCAAGCAATTCCTTTAGTGAAAGGTTATTAGGTACTAAATAAAGCAATCCACGTCTCTGGCTCTGATAATCTTACAGCCTGACTCTAGGTAAAAAAAAAAAAAAAAAAATTAAATCCAGAACAGATACACAGGCCAGAGTATATGAAAAGACTGGTGTGAAAAAAAAAAAAAATTAAGGTATGAGGATATGCAAAGGTTATCCGTAAAACACAAGATTTTTCTTGATAAAGCATTTATTTTATGCTAAATTATATGTTGAAAAGCTCTAATTCTCTAAGGAGGTAGAGTGTCGAAGTATTACCTACGTTACTCAGTCAGGATATATAATCTCCTTTTTCTCCATAATAACACACTTGATAGGAATTTAGGAAAGTATACCCTGCTATTGCAATATCTGTCCATATACAATGGTCATGTACAAAGTTGGAAATTTTCTTTAAAAAGTGACAACTCTTACTCTCTCTTGTGACTTTCACTATAACGTATGATGGGACAAAAAAACCTAGCTCAGATCTTGTTGACAATAGATGCAAAAATCCTAAAAAGTTTAATGCACATCGGTTCCTTTCTCTCTGCAAATACTACCCTGAACTTTTTAGAAAAATTTTACCTGGAGGTTTAGTCGAAAACTTTTAGATCATTACTGAAAATTAGATTGATACAATACAAAAAAGCTATATCTTACACACTCTAAAGTCAGTTACTACAGATAGTCACTCATTCAAGAAATATTTGTAGAGCACCTATTATGGACTGAACACTGTTGCAGTCCTTGGGAGTCAACATGAATGAAACAGTCAAGACCACTGTTTTATATCCAGATTAAAAGGACAGTAAACAAATATATGCCAGTGATACATGCTATGAAGAAAAGAGATGAAATACAGAAGATGGATAAGGATAACAGATGGAGATGAAAGTCTCTTAAACAGTGATTGAGGAAAACAGATGATTGAGGAAAGCACTGCCTGTGAGCCACATTGGAGCAAAGATCTCAACCTGTTAGACCAATAACCAGGAGACACCTGCGGATGTAGCAGAAGGAGAGGGTATGAGCTGAGATGAAAAAGTTTTGTGGCGATATAGGCAGGATCTTGATTTTATTCTATAGCAAATAAGAAGCCTCTAGAGTTCCACACTGGGAGTGATATGATCTGAGTTGTTAGGATAATGCTAGAGTCTAGAGGACAAACATAGAAGCAGGCAAACCATTTAGAAGGAAACTATTAATAATCTACAGAATGGATGATAATGGCTTACGTCATTATGGATATAATTTTAAAGTGGACATAATATGATTTGCTGCTTCCATGTAAGATTATAGAGAAAGGAGTCAAAACAAGCTATTCTGGAAAAAAAGGAACTGGCGCCTTTCAACACCAGGCGGGTCTGCTCTGCAGCATGCAGCCATCTCCAGCCACAGCTTCCCACCCTGGCCAATGAGCAACCACCGCCAGTGGCAGATGGAGGGGAGCCGAGGTTGAGTCAGCACCCAAGGGTGAACAGGGGCTCCCACCATGAGTTCCTGGCCTGTTAATGTAACAAAGCTGAAGGTGTCGTACCTCGAAGAGGAGCTCAAGAAGAGGCGCCTGTCCAATAAAGGCCTCAGGGCCAAGCTCATGGATCAGCTCCAGGCCACGCTGGAGGACGAGCAGGTCAGGGGGTTGCCTCGCCTTGCAGCCCAGAAATGGAAGCCTCGACCCGGGCAGGTATTCCGCTGGGCGCTCAGGCACAGGCTCGAGCAGGAGGCTGCGGCTGGAGGCGACAAAGAAGAGGAAGGCATCGCCGCGCTGGATGGCGACCAGAAAAGGGTAGGGGAGGAGAAGGGGGCCGCGGGGTCAGCAGACACGAGCCCGAAGGAAGAAGAGGAGGCCGTGTCGCAGGATGGATCAGGGCTTCCAGGAAGGAGAGGACACGTTTGGGAGGAGCAGGGCAGGGCGACGAAAATGGGCACAGAGAGCAGCAGGTTCAAACGCCAGCGACACTGCAGCCCCAGCTCCCCAGCAGGGCGGGGCCGCCAAGGAGGAGCAGCAGTGGCCCCACCTCGCTCCAGCTCTGGGTGAGGCAGGGCCAGCAACAGGCAGGAGGAGATGGCAAAACAGAGCAGAAAGACAGAGATAAAAAGAGATGGGTAGAAAGAGCTGGAGAAGATCATGGCCGAGGATATTTTGAGTACATCGAAGAGCACAAGTACAGCAGAGCCAAATCACCTGTTGAAGAAGAAGATGAGCAATTTAATGACACGGTGGTTTGTCTTGATACTTATAATTGTGACCTACACTTTAAAATCTCAAGAGATCAATCGCCTCAGTGCTTCTTCCCTCACAATGGAGATATTTGCTTTACTTTGGGCTGGAGGAAGGGCCTCTTACAGTGTGTCCAAAGTCTATTTGGAGATGAAGGTTACAGACATGATCTCAGTATGGCATTTATACACAAAATATATTAACATACATGAAGTTCGGATCAGAAAGTCACTAACCACAAGCGGAATGTTGCTTGGCAAGGAAGAATTTTCTTATGGCTATTCTCTAATACAAATAAAAACGTGCAACTGTGAGACAAGATTATGGAGAAAAGTTTGATGAAAATGATATGATTACTTCCAGTGACGAAATAGCACTTCCCTATGCTAAGAATGGACAAGATCATGGTGTTGCCTTCAAAACTAGTAAGGACTCTCTTTAGGCACACTATACATCATCGAACACATTTCTCTGTGGCTCCATAATCTCCTTGACCAAAAAATTTGGGGCACAACTGAGTTACAGGATGTTACAGTACAGGTTCTCCTAGATCCTGAGTATTTACTGACCTTGAAAGGCTAGGGCCAAAATGTTGGATGACCTTGTAGCCCTTCCTTTCTCTCCAATTTTTGATCTGCAAACTTAAGTTGTTAACCATCCAGAACAGAAGCTGATTATTACCCTACAAAATATGCAGTTCAGTTTACTTACTCTATCTGTCTAAATACCAAACATCTTATGCATAACATGGAACAGGTATTTTCCATCAAGTGTTGATGTATTAAACTTTAAGTCTTTACAGAATATAAGGGAAAAAAATTTAAAAACTGGGAATATACACATATTTTTACACAAAAAACTTAGAAATCTAACCATATACAGCACTGTAGCAGGACAGTCCTATAACATTTTTTTCTTGTGTCTTTTTTTCATTTATTAACAATAAACAAAAAACTTTTATTTGTGTGACAGTATGGTAATAATTGGTATTCATAACAGGAAGAGTCACATGGAGAGAAAACTTTCTCTCAGGCTTTCACAGAGAGAAAATTGGTCAAGCAATGGCCATGACTCATCCATATGGCTGACACTGACAAAGGATCTACAAAGTGCAGTACAGAGTTACAGGATAAATCCTGAGGGGACTTGACTGACCTCATCAGATACAAAAGTTACATTTCTTGTTATATAGGTCTAGCTTTATCTTGGTCTTAACCATCCAGCAGAAAACTATAAAAATGAGGTATATAAAATAAAGCCATATTAATATGCTGAGCTGTAAAAGGCTCTAGTCAACAATTTCTGTGGATAACCCACTGCTGGACTGTGTTGGAGTGTTTTGCTGAATTCAAGCACCTATAATAATTCACTGCCAATAGAATACCCATCTCTGACAGGACTAAACAAAGAAGGGGATACAAAGGAAGGACCATTTCATATCTGTATATACAGAATAGTTAGGATAGATATGCAGCTACTTTCACTTAATTCTATGAGAAGAAAGAATTGTACTAATAGTGTTTGGACAGGATATCCTGTCTGCTCCTTGTACTATGGACAACTACTGGGAAGATAACAATGTGAAAAGTAATAATTATTGAAACTGTCCTATTAATCTGCTTTGAAACTGTCTAATTGATATTTGTCTCTCAATAAAATACATTTAGTAAGGAAATTCTTGCTGGACGGCCAGCAAGAGCTTCCTTACTAATTCCCACATGTTCTCTTCCCACATGTTCTCTGCCACAACTATGCACTTGAATTCAATTTTGGTCTGAAGGAAAAGGCATATTTTCCAAACCTTGAAGATTACACTTTCATTCAAAATGTCCCATTAGAGGATCAAGTAAGAGGCCCAAAGGAAACTGAAGCAAAGAAAGATTGTAAAGTTGTGATGATGATTGGCTTGCCAGGAGATGGGAAAACTACTTGGGTTACTAAATATAAGCTGAAAATCCTGGTAAGTACAACATTCTTGGAGCAAACACCACTGTGGATAAAATGATAGTTGCAGGTTTTAAGAAGCAAATGGCAGATACTGGAAAGCTGAGCACACTGTTGCTGTGAGCCCCACAGTGTCTTGGGAAGTTTATTGAGATTGCTGCCCGTAAGAAGCAGAATTTTATTCTGGATCAGACAACTGTGTCTGCTGCTGCCCAGAGAAGAAAAATGTGCCTGTTTGCAGGTCTCTAGAGAAAAGCTGTTGTTTGCCCAAAAGATGACGACTATAAGCAGAGGACACAGAACAAAGCACAAGTATAGGGCAAAGACCTGCCAGAGCATGCAGTCCTCAAAATGAAAGGAAACTTCACCCTGCCAGAGGTGGCTGAGTGCTTTGATGAAATAACCTATGTTGAACTTCAGAAGGAAGAAGCACAAAAGCTTTTGGAGCAGCACAAGGAAGAAAACAAAAAGGCACTTCCACTAGAAAAGAAACAGAACACTGGCTCAATGAAGAGCAATAAAAATAAGAGTGGCAAAAACGAGTTTAACAGAGGTGGTGGCCACAGAGGATGTGGAAGATTCGACTTGCATAGTGGAAACTTCAGAAGGGGAGCCCCTGGCAACCCTAGTGGCTATAAAAGAAAGGGCAACATGCCCCAGAGAGGTGGTGACTGGGGTGGAAGTGGTGGAATAACACATCTGCAACCTCATGGCCCTGTTTTTCCTGGCGAGAGGCTAGTCAAACAGAGGGAAAATGCCTAACAGAAGAAACTATAACCAGAACTTCAGAGGACAAGGAAACAATTGTGATTACAAAAATCAGTATCAGGGCTACAACCAGTGGCAGCAGGGTCAATTCTGGGGTCAGAAGCCATGGAGTCAGCATTATCACCAAGAAATTATTGAATACCCAAATAAAATGAATGGATACATTTTTCTCCAAAACCTTCACAATAAGTCAACTATTTTCTTTAGTAGGTTAACTTTTTAAATATTCCACAGGAGGAAGTGCCTGCATGTTTCTTTTTCAGAAGCTTTGTGGGTGGATTATTTTTCTTTTTTTGTACATTTTTAATTGTGGTTTTAAAGTGAATTGTAAGAGAACCTCAGCATTGTGCACAATAAAAGAATGTGTCCATATTTCAGGGTTCTATATTTTATCTGTAAAGTGTGACTTTTTATTACAACAAAAGTAAATGTTGCTTGAACCTGGTGTCTTTTATTAAGAATTTACTTACCATTTCTCACAGAGAATAACAGTTGGGAGTCACTGCCACAGTATAATAGATATGTTAGCAACCAGATTCGTGGAAGGACTAAGTGGTCCTCATGAATTGCATAAGACTCTGTGCATTACACTCCATCCTCTCTAGTTTGGGGAGGGGTAGGAGTGGAGGGGGTCAGCTAAGTAGTAATCTCTGACAAAATCTGGGAAGGCTACTTCTGTATAACAATGGAACTGGCATAATTGGTAATGAAGATAAAACCTGGAACCGAAATAAAGAAGATGGAGTGTATGTAGAAGGGCTGTTAAAAATGTAAAGCCTGGTTGCATTATTTGTGGAGGCTCATACTAGTGAAGGTTAAATACCATCATTTTTCCATTTGTTCTACACATTTTGATTCTGAAAAGAAAGCTGGCTTTGTCCATTTCTTAATTTAAAAACTTGTAAAAAATCAAGCTACTCTGCTTGAGCAACTGGAATATTGGAGTGATCACTTACCAATATGAGGAAGATTTTCTGGAGAAATAGATGCTGCAGGAGCCGCGGAGATGCCTCAGTGAAATAAGCACTTCCCTGGCAAGCGCAAGGGCCTGAGTTTGGTCCCTGGTTCCACCAAAAAAAAGAAAGAAAGAAAGAAAGAAAGAAAGAAAGAAAGAAAGAAAGAGATCTATATTGGGGCTGTACATATGGACATAGTCTGGGGTAAATATCAGTCAAGGTTCTAGATAGAGATGGTACAGCCATAGTATGTTAATTTAAGGAGAAATATGATAACAGAGCTACTTAAGAAGTACAAAGACAGTAAAATCACAAGGGATATGATAATTCCAACATAAAATCTGTTGCATTATAGTTTCCTCCTAAATGGTACACCAGCTTCTATGTTTTCCCCCTAGAGTCTAGCATTATTCCATTGGTGTTCTTCCATGAAGGAAGCTTTGGATAACACTGATCAAAGAAAATTTCTTCTTTTGTGAGCCCTCGTGAAAACATCACTTTGTACAATTTTGTTATTACACCACAAGATTTTTTTGGCCAACAATAAAAGCAAACCTTAGAGCCAGGCGTGGTGGCACAGGCCTGTAATCCCAGCACTCAGGAGGCTGAGGCAGGAGGATTGTTGTGAGTTCGAGACCAACCTGAGCTGCAAAGTGAGCTAAGGCCAGCCTGAGCTGCATAGTGAGACCCTGTCTCAAAAAAAAAATAAAATAAAATAAAATAAATAAATAAATAAATAAATAAATAAATGCAAGCAAACCTTCGGCTAGGGTGCCATAAGTGCCTGTCTGACAGGCACAAGGTCTGAGTTTGATTCCTGGTATTGAAAAAAACAGAACACCTTGATTCTCCATGGGTGTATAGTGTCTTAGCCCCTTATGTCTAGATGTATAATACCCAGATATTGGGTAATGTATAAAGAACAAAAAGGCTTATTTGGTTCATGATCCTAGTGGCTAGAAAAGGCCAAACAGCATTAGATTTCTATGTTACAACATGACAGAGAAGGAGAAAAGGACTCTGCCATACATAAAAGGGACATGTGTGCAAGCAAGGAGGCAAGAGATGGGAAGGAGTCAGCCTAACTCTTATTCCTTACTCTTACAGAAACCTGTGTAGTTCCACAGTATCTAACTCACTCTTTGGAGACAGCATTAACCCCTTCACAAGGGTGCGGTCCCCATGCCCTAGGAATGAACTTCCATTCAGCTGTACTTTTAAAAGTTCCCCAACCTCAACATGAGCATACTAGGAGCCAAGTTTCTAGAACATGAACTCTTAGGAGATAAACAAATGTAAACAATAGCAGATGGAATTTACTTAATGCTTTTGAAACCCTTGTGATTATGCTTCTTTGTTTAGAAGAATTCTATCCAAAACACTGACTCATAGTGTAGGAGTTTTAAATTTATGTTTTGCTTTGATTAATATTTTGATGACTTTTAATCAATATTTATAGGAGATAATCTACATTTTTATTTCTTATATCTTTATCCAGTTTTGGTATTAGGGTAATGATAACTTCATAGAATGATTTCAGAAATAGACATTTTGCTTTCATTTTCTGGAAGAGCTTCGGGATAACTGGTATCTGCTTTTCTTAGAGGTTAGGAGGAATTCACTGGTGAAGCTATCTGGGATTGGCTCATTTTCAGAGTGGTATTATTGATTAAACTCCTTTAGTAGATAAAACAGCATTGAAGTTATCTGTTCCTCCTCGTATGAGTTTTGGTAGTTTTTTTTGTTTCTAGGAATCGATTTATTTCTTGTGAATTACCAAACTTATGGCCACGAAGTTGTGTACAATATTCCTTCATTGCTCTTTTAATCAGTAGTGGTCAATAGGAATCAATAGTTACCACCTAACTTGCATTACTGATACTAGTAACTTTTTTTTCTCCCTTTTTTTTTCAGTCAACGTGGCTGAACATTGTTCAGGCTGGTCCCAAAGTCCTGATTTCAAATAAGCTTCCTGTCTCAGGCATATCCCACTACACCTGGCTTGACAAAACATCTTAAGAACAAATAAAATTTGATCACATTTCATTTGACAATTTAAAAATTATGAATCATTTTCTTTGTCATCTTTAATATTATTATAGTGACAGTTTATTTTTTAAAGAGAAGAAAAAGTAAAACCAACCATTAAATTAAAAAGAAGTTGAAAAAGAAAAGAAGTTGAAGCATAGAATGTATCCAATCTGTAGATTAAGGACTTTTGTTTTGATTGGGTGATTGATCTATTATTTGACTGACACAGGATTTCACTATGTAGTCTATGCTGAATTCATGATCCTCCTACCTCAACCTCCAGAATGGTAGGACTACAGATGTGTACCATCATGCCTGGCTGTGCATCAGCTTTATTAAACATGCTACAGGTTGAAATATATTTATCAATCACATTATATGAATGCATATATTTACCCTTCAGTTACTAATTCCCTTATGGTATCTTCTTCCTCACAAAGAATTTTTCCACAGATTCTCCTTTTGAAATGGAAGTGAATCATTTCCTCAGTACTCACAAATCCTTAATTTTTCCAAAGGAAAATTTCCTGGAGCTATTTTTTTTCCTGATTTGTCTCCTGTCCTCTGATTACTGCTGCTTAGTCTCTCAATCTTCTTCCCAGTCATTCTTCCTTTGTTCATGCTTTAAAATTGCTGCACTCTGGGTACCATCTTTGAACCACCTCGCTTTTAATTGTACATTATCCTAGAAAAATTCAGCAATTTCGGTGGACACATTCACCATGTGAATATGTGTGAATGATCCTCAAATGTATTATTCCAAACCTCTCCCCATATACTTCTTCTGGTAACATATACATACCTCAATTTATTTCACATTTTACCTATCTCTTTTATTCTTCTCCCTCCTCCCTTTTCTTTTTTTGTACCAGGCAGGTGCTTACACTGCTGAGCCATCTCCCCAACCCTCCTCCATCCTTTGTGTTGCCTACTTCTGTAAAAGTTGTATCACCTCTGTCCCTAGCCACGCCAAATCTAAGGTCACAAAGACCAGATAATATCATCTCTATGAAGTGCCCTGAATGAATGGTCTTGTCTATACGCTTATCATCATTAACTATATGTCTTTATATTTTTACAGATTGGCATTTTTTGTTTTTTAAAGAGAATAAAAACAGTATTAAAGGCTGAGGAGACAGTTTGGAGGTTTACGCACCTGTCTGGCAAGTGCAAGGACCCACGTTCAATCCCCTGCACCATGTGTCATGCCAGAACCACACTGAAACCAGGTATGGTGGTGCAAGCTTTAATCCCAACACTGGGGAGGCAGAGACAGGAGGATCACTATAAGCCTGAGCTGCATAGTGAAACCCTGTACCAAATAAATATATATGTGCATACATACATATATAAAAACATTGTTAAAACAGTATAAAATATTACAAATGATACAGACCAGACTTTCACTAAACAAAATAATAGAATTACCCATAGCAATACAGGCATATATGACCTTTGTTACAGTGAGCCATGCTATAACTAGTATTCTACCTTCACATCTCTTTTGCTCCAAACTATTTTCCTTTTCCAAACGCTTGTCAGAGTAATTTTTGTGAAATACAAAGCCTGTGTGTCATATTCAACAACACAACGTATAAATGTCTCCCACAATATACATGATAGAATTTAAACAGATCAGCTTAGGTTATATAATCCAGCCCTTCTTCAGCTTGCTTTCATATCAGTCCTTGTTGTACAAGAACAAATCCATCTGAAATTTGAGAAACTCTCACACATTTCCATGGGTGGCATATACTCTCTCCCACAACCTGCTCCTCAAGAAACTTGTGATCTTCCTATAGATCCACTTTACCTCATGCTCTTAACTGTTTCCTAATTTCTCAGGTAGGTTTGGCTCCCCCTACTCTATACTACTCTATAGACTCACAATGTCTCATGCTTACTTTTATCCTCAGCTTTATCACTCCAAACCCATTCCTCTATTTGCCTGGGTTGAGCCATTAAAGGCCAAATACATGGAAAGTAAGGAATCCTCCCCTTCCCCCATCCCTCCCTTTACCCCTCCCCCTCTTCCTTCTTCTCCTTCTCTTCTTCGAGACACGTCTCACTATGCAGTTCAGGCTGGCCTTCTGCTCACTTTTGTAGCCCACAGGCTAGTCTTGAACTCAAAAAGAACATCCTGGCTCAACCTTCCAAGTGCTGGGATTATAGGTATGTGCCACCACCCCTAGCTCTGCGGCTGAGGGCACACATGGCATGTGGGGCTGGGGATTGAACTCAGTTTCTTGTGCTTGCCAGATAAGTGCTTATGCCTCTAAACTATCTCTCTGGCCCCAGGAATCCTCTTCTTGTAAGTACATCCCAGGCCCTATATCAGGATCTGGCACATAAATAGACCAAGGGCTTGGCAAACAAGACTAGCAGTTAAGGAAGTATGGAGTCTCTCCTTTTCCTAATCACTTTTGAGGGGTCGGTAATCTTTCCACACCCTATACTTTGCCCTGGCAATGCAATTAGAACGGCCACACACATGCAAATTAGAGAAGTAACTCTAGTCCCCATGGACCTCCTATAACATTTTATAAGATTGTATTACCCAGTGATGGCTTAGCTATCTTACTTAGTATAAATACACTTTGTGATGTTTGCACAACAATGAAATGGCCTAACATTGCACTTCTCAAAACATATCTGCATTGTTAAGCAGCACATGACTGCAGTTTATATAACTTAGTGTGTCTCTCCCCTATTAAATGGATAAAATCCCTTATCATACATCTCTTGTGCTTGCTCAGATTTTCTTCTCTTCACTTGATTGCAGCCTCAGTCTTTAGTTCAGTCACTTTTGTGGCATCCATGAAGGTCCACTGCTCTAATTTACCCTCCAGAATGACCTTCCATATCAGCCATAAGGATCTCAGTGAGCTGACACTTTCCAGTGGTCTCTTCTCTACCTTTTGAGCTGAGCCCCTGCTCTTCCTTCGAGATCTTCAGCCAGCGAGTGAGCAGGGAGAGCTGGACCCCACATGTTAGTGGAGTTGGCTAAGACTGTCGGATTTACCCCAAGTTGGAACCTCTCTCTCACTAATTATTTTGATCCTCTTTTCTTTCACAACTTCCAGGTCTGCCTTATGGTTTGAAGGCTTTATTCACCTCATTCTGCTTGCTCTCTCTTTGTCTTCAATAGGTATTAGAGTTTCTGTAAACCTTACACACTCCTAAGTCCACTTCAGCTTCTGCTCTCCAGGAGATCCAATTGACATGTATCCAACTTTCTGTTGGCTACCATTATTTTGCTGCCTGAAGCTAAGAAGCCCCATGCTTATAGTCTGTCTCCTTTAGCCATTGCCCTACTTCAGTGGAATGCCACATCACAAGGTGGCTTCTAGACCTACTGTCACATGTGCTCACTGAAGCAAGTTGGAAATATGAGGAAGTTCCCTGCCAGCCTCAGAGCAAAAGCTACCAGTGGGGACACAGAAGATGAAGTCAGGCAAACAAATTTCCTTTCTTCTTTTCCTTCAGGTAGAATGTCCCAGAAAATGTTTTCCCCATAAGTTTGTACAAACATTCACCCCACATATCTGACTGGGTCAATGTGTGGAGCAATCAGGGTATCTCTTTAGGCCTGGGATGAAACAGTGGCCAGTGTAGTGATAAATTGCTGCATTTTGTTTGTTATCTTTTCTGACCTATTGGCCTCTTCCCTCATTCTCATTGCTCTAAGGATTCCCCTTCCAAACAAAACATTAGCCTTTAATCCTTGCCTAACGGTCTCTTTTCTAGAGATCCTTGCCTAAGGCTCTGTTTTCTAGGGAATACAGCTAATAAAAGTACTCTTTACCTTACAGAGTTGTTAAGAAGATTAAATTAGATAATCCTGGTATAGGCCCAGCAGGCAAGAGGCACTCTCATATATAGCTTAATCCTTGTTTGGCAGTCTTTCAGGCAGAAATATAAAAGCTAGAATGGGAAAATGTGAGTTTTGGAGCCCACAGAGAGTGTCTAAGTAGTGATTCCAGCTTCCTTCTGCCTTGTCTGTTTTGAAATACTGTGGTCTGCATCACTGCATGATGAAGTAAAGCCCAGCACCATATGAAAACGAGACTTCTCCATGTGGGTACTCTGTGACGGGACACACATGGTCACCAGTATTGGAGAGTAGGAGAGTTTATTTTTTCTGAGCCAGGAAATTGGCTTCTTTATTGATTGCCTTATGCAGTTGGAATAGAATCATTCTATGTGGAAATGCTCCATGAATCCCTATATTGCATCTGTAAACTGTACATAGCTTATGAGATACAACATATGCATCTAGGAGAAATGATCCAAAATCAACATTTCTCCTACTTCAAGCACTATGAAATGAGAGATTATTATACTGTGCTGTTAGAACAGAAGGCTTGTACACACAGGATATATGCTATTTGCACCTTTTTCTAATTGGCATTTACAGCTCAGGTTCATGAGGGTAGATAGTTGAGCAAAATGCAAAACAACTGTGTTTCTGATGCGGTAGATTTACCTCTTTTACGGTGAAATTGCTATTTTTGTCTCAGGACTATGAAGCACTTAGTGAGAGGTGGCTGCAGAAATGGTTGTGGAAAACACCAAATAATCAAGCAATAGCTATACCATTACCTCTGTACATTTGTAGAGCGTGTATCACACCAAGATAAACTGGAGACACTTTAGTTTGTTCTCAGCAATCTAGACAGGAGATAACCATTAGAAAACAATAAAATAGTCTCCATCACCAAGTTCCTCAAAGGACAGAACAGTTAGCTTAAAGTTTCTCTAAGTGAAATCCATGAATAACTCTAATTAGCATTTATGTGTGGCCCAAATGTTTCCTTCTGAACAAAGAGAATCACGCTCAGTGATTCTGATGGGCATCTAATCAAAGAGCTCTAATTTAACTGAACTAACTGAGTACCCAGTACAACTTTTTACACGTAGCACCCAAAAAAACAAAAGCCAAATGAAAAAAAAACATGTCATGACAGACAAGATTCCGTCTTTCTTCTCAGGGAGGAAAGATGAACCAAAGGTCTCTTATGATTCACTTCAGAATAATCTATCATTAACCTTTTTCTAACAAAGGACATGCTGAGATCCAGGCTGCAGGACTATTGAAACCTGGTTAAGTGGAACATTAATGGACATCAGTTTAGTGTTTGGAGAGTCATCAATATTAATGCAGAGTACAGTCTGACCAAGCTATTGCTAAGGGCTATATTATAGCAATGGCAACCAGGATTTTCTGACCATGTCTTGCACCAACTTATAGGTAGCAAAATAATAATGTAGTAAAAAAGAAACAGCACAAATAATCCTATCTCACCTTATTAGCAGTGGACATCACTAACACAAAACTCTGAAAACCAAATTTCTCCAAAATTCAAAAAGTTTTTGAGCACTAACCTTATGCTACAACTGCAAAATTCTATAGCTGACCTCATGTCAAAGTCAAAATACAGGGACTGCCCGGGGCCACCAGATCATCATCTCACCCAAAGAACAGGCCTGGCATGTGAGTGAGAACCCCGGGCCACAGGATCTTGAAGCAACCCAGAGCACAGACCCAGTGTGGGACCCTTCAGTACAACTCCCTGCAAAAAGGCTAGAGGCAAGACCCAGCTGATTCAGGAGCAGAACATCTTGACAGAGTGACACAAAGGATTCACCTGCAAGGTTGCAGCAGGAAGAAGTGTAGCACAGCAGCCAGACCCAAGCCACACCCATCTGGAGGAGTCTGAACTTCCTAGATCCAGACCTACTGCTAAGGTAATAACTCTATCTAAGCTCTACACCAAAGGTCAAAAATCAGTGGTATACAAAATGACAAAGAGAAGGAACAAAAAGCAGTCTCAGGCCCCGAGTCCACCCAGTACAAATGCAGAAGACACTAGCATAGAGGAAATTGTAAATCACACACCTGAAATCTCTGAAATAATAGCGTTGGAAGTAAAGAAACAACTGCAGAAAGGTATAGAAGACATCAGATCAGAAATAATTTCTGAAGTAAAAAAATGTAGTGATAACTATAGTCAAAGAAATACTAAGTGCTTCTAAAGAATACACCGATAAAAAATAGAGCAGAATATAAAAATGATGGAACCCTTGAATAAGCAATATAGGAAAGAAATAGAATGTATGAAATAAATCCAAAGTGATATACAGGAAATTAAAACCTCAATCACAAGCTGGCGAATCTGTTTGAGTGAAAGTGAAAATAGGCTCTCTGACCTTAAAGACACCATTGCAGCTAGTGAAAAAATAAGCAAAGATCTCTTAAAAAACAACTTGGATGCAGGAAAATATAATTCAACACCTACAAGACAATGCAAAGATGAACAATGTAAGACTAATAGGCATCAATGAGAAGGAAAGAGTCAATACAAATGAGATAAATATGAACAGAAGTAATAGCAGAAAACTTCCCAAATATGGGGCAACAATCTGACATTCAGGTAACCAAAGCATACAGAACTCCAAATAACAGCAACCCAATTAAAACCATTCCCAGATATGTAATAATCAGGATCCCAGAAATTCAGCACAGGAACAGTATACTAAAAGCTGCTAAAGAAAAGAAACAGATCACATTTAAAGGAAAACCCATCCAAATAGTGATGGATTTCTCTTCACAACCCATCCAGTCAAGAAAAGCATGGAGCAAAGTACTTTAAGTCTTGCAAGAAAACAGATTCCAACCCAGACTGATATATCCTGCAAAACTCTCTTTCAAATATAATGGAGAAGTAAAATACTTTCATGACAAAGAACAACTAAAGAATTTCATGATGACAAAGTCATCCCTACAGACTACTAAATGATATTCTAGAGAGGGAACAAAATGATCACAAATCCATGAACAATGTTGGAAAGAACCCACCAAATAGAGCAAACAAACACAGGACAATAAGAGGTATACAATAGTAGTCTTTCAGTTATTCTTTTGTATACAGCAGCAAAATATTTCCATCAGCACACTCTACAGATGGACTTCTCTTGCATCCTTTGGGTCAAGATTCCATATGGAACCACAGGGTGCATTTCAGGGAAATAGTTGTAGCTCAGTCCCACAGGTGACACCTGGCCACCAGGAAGAGTCATGGTCATTATCCATGCCCACAACACACTAGAACTTTGTGCAATATCCCCAAACTGTCAGAAGTCATGGTCATTTATTTGTCATTCCAGTACTTATCTTATGTTTTATTCTTAGTACTTCTTACTATCATGAAAACTTTTTCTTAGTTCCATTGTTTTGAAACATTTAATTTGAAATTAATTAGTATTTAATTTTCTGAATAATGCTTAATCTTAATTTTTGTTTTAAGATTTATACTATATCTTTGAATTACAATTTATCTACATGACATTGTATGATATCTTCTAGTATTACTTGAAAAATTATATTTATATTTTCTGTTGACTTTATATTACTTCTACCCTGTCCTTTATACACACACACATATATATGAAAAAAATACATGTGCAACCTGACATAAGATTGGTACTGTCTCATAGAAATCTTCAATGACCTTTTAAATAAGGGTTCATCTATTATATTCTATATAGTCCTGCATAACTATCACTTTGAGAGCTCTTTATTGTTCATCCAGGAGCATATTGCAACTTCTCATGCCTTTTGAACTATGCTCTTTGTAATTTCCTATATACTATGCCTGGAGGCATTAAAATATTTCAAGTTTGTATAACTAGAAAATATTTTACTTTTAGTTTTCAAAGGTATGTTTGGTAAGTACAAAATTCAAAGAGGATAGATCTTTTTTTTAGCCCTTTAATTAGTCTAGTTTCTTACACACTTGGTCCTTTTCTTCTTTATAATGTGGAATAGGATGCTATTTAATTTTGTTCTTCCATAACTAATATTTTTATGTGTATGTTTTAACCATTTTTTTCTTTATAAGTTTTTGACAATTTCATTTTTGTGTATCTTGGTATGATTTTATTTAAATTTCCTGTGCAAAAAGTTCAGTTTTCTTGGAAATGTAGTATTATAAGTTGAACTAAATTCAGAAATTTTAAATATTTAAATATTTATTGCCTACTCCTTTCTACTTTGATAATTCTAATTATACGAATATAAAAAAGAAAGGCACAGTTAATGCTTATAATTTTTTATTTTACTCTGACTTTTTCTCTCGAATTTCTCATAACTTCTTAATTATTGTTTGTTTAAAAACAAAACTTATACGTTTATATCTGCTAATCTGAAAAACTAATTTGCACATAGCATCATGGAATACAGCAACTACTGTTGGATTCCTATTACTTTGATTAGTTAAATCTTATATCATGTATAATGCTGTTTTGTATTCTTTAAAAATAGCAATACAAAGTACAAAAAAGTCAAAATACAGACAAATTAAACATATAAAATAAAATTGCTAAAAAAATAAATAAAATTGCTTTCAGGCTGTATGTATAAGATATATATGAAAAAAAAACATATTTTGTATTTAAACTTAGGCCCCAACCCTGCAAGAGCTTGTAATATATGCAAATATCCCCCAAAGTCCTAAACACATTTGATAGCAAGCGTTTTGGAAAAAGGAAACTCAACCTGTACATATGTAGATTCACACAACAATCATGACCACAATCAAGAGACAACACTGCCTAATGCTACAAAGATATCCTTTGAACTAACCATTTATATTACTACCCTTTTCTTCACTATCCCTGACTCTTAGCAACCATTATAATTTTGTAATTCTGAGAATTTATCTAAATTAAATTATACAATATATGACTTTTTGAGATGACATTTTTCACTCAGTGCAATGCCCTTGTGGACCATCTAAGCTATTGTATCAACAGTTTGTTCTTTTTATACTTGAACAGTTTTCTATGGTTTGTTATACCATGGTATGCTTAATTACTCATTTAAGTATACTTTGATAGTTTTTAGTCTGGGACAATAGCAAATAAAGATGCTATGTATGGATTTTTGGGCAGACATAATTATTCACTTCTTTTGTATAGATGTGATAGAATCCAATTTCTAGGTTAAATGTACTTTTAGTAATTTCAAGAAACTTACAAATTATTTTTCAGGGTGCTTATATCATTTCCCTTTTCCATCAGCAATATATGAGTGATCCAGTCTCTGTGCATCCTTTTCAGCTGTCACAGGCTTGTGTTCCCATAAAAGTCTTATGTTGAAAACTAATCCTTAGTATGTCAGAATATCACTGTATATAGACATAAGGTCTTTGAAGAGTATGTAGGTTTAAATGAGGATACCACCATGAATCACAGTCCAATTTTTTAGGTGTCATATTGTAAGAAAAGACTAGGACATAAGCAGAAAGGAAAGACATAAGACAAAATGGCCACCTATAAGCCAAGAATGGAGACCTCAGAAAAAATTAGTTATGCTAACACCTTGGTCTTGGACTTGTAGCCTTCAGAACTCTGGGAAAATAAGTCTCTGTTTATGCCACTCATTCTGTGCTATTTTGTTACTATTATTGCATCCTGAGGGAACTAAAATACTAGTATTTGATATTTGATATTTGCACTATATATATATATATATATATATATATATATATATATCCAATAGGTGGATAGTGACATTTTATCAAGGTCTTAATTCATATTTCCTTAATGGCTAGTAACATTGACCATGTTTTTATATGTTGATATATCATCTGTATGGTACTTTCAGTGAATGTTTCTTCATATCTTTTAACT
>PVKA01014575.1:0-51993 GCA_004027165.1 Ctenomys sociabilis
GACGCATCTACGAAAACACTCAGCCATCTTATCTTCAACAAAGGGGCTACACAAGCCCACTGGGAGAAAGATAGCCTCTTTAACAAATGGTGCTGGAAAACATGGCTTTCTACATGCCGAAAACTAAAAATTGACCCAGCTCTATCACCATGCACTAAGTTAAAGTCAAAATGGATTGAAGATCTAAACGTTAAAACAGCAGGGACATTTTTGTTGCTTCCATCATCTATCAGCATCAGACGCCCACTTGTTAAACCACGTTCTGTGACCCTAGTGACATTTCCAGAAGTTTCTGGCCTTAGGATGGAGATGTCACCTGCTCTCCTTCTGTAGAGCTCAGCAGAGGACTCAACTTGCGTTTCTGTCTTCGAAACCGCCCACCCAGTCTTCTCAAACTTCTCTAGCTGTCAGTCAAATTAAAAGTCTTTTGTTTCAAGTTGTGGGTGTTGGAGTGTTTGTTCCTGTGATAGAAAAGCTAACTAGTATATGCAGCTTTATTATTTCATCTTTGCAATCATGTCCACCTTATCGCTCTGGCATGTTTGTGGGTTCAGCGCCCTCTGACGTTTGCCTACATTATTCAACCATTGTGTCTCCCTGGGTCTGTGAATATAACAAATGATTCTGATTTCATTTCCTCAAAAAGACAACAGGATGGGACTGATTAATGCTGTCCTGGATTGTTGGTTTCTTTAGAGCAAATTTAACTTCCCTAATACAATATTAAGACACTGAGGTCCTCATGGCAGGATGCTCAGCTTTCTGCTGGAGTATGCTACTTTCTGGAACATAAGGGTCTGTGTGTCACAGACCCTTAATCTCAATACTCTGGAAGGTTGAGGCAGGATGATCACAAGTTTCAACCCAATATGGGCAATGTAGCAACTTTGTAAGATCCCATCTTGAACAAAAAAAGAGTTAGAACAACTCCAGTTTGGATGTGTCTCCAATGTGTTCTGCCTTCAGCTTTGTTTTGGTACTATAATGCACTTTACAAGACTATTCCTCCCCCCCAAAAAAAAATCAGATAATCAAATAGCCTTGTTGTATTTCACGCTCAAGATCAAATGTGAAATGAACAACATAAAGATGAAATCATGGTAAGCCAAAACATACTACGTTTTCAAAGCGAGTAGTGAATATATACTACTATATAATAAAGAGAGTGAGAGAGACACACACACAGAGGGAGAGAGAAAGAGAGAGAGAGAGAGAGAGAGAGAGAGAGAGAGAGAGAGATTAATGATCTGATGGAACTTTATCTGAAGCAGAGACTTCATTGATGGTAATTTTTGAGTATTAAATTTCTTGATGAATTTGGCTTTCCCATAGTCCTCTAATTGACTATGAAGCTAAGACAAAAGGTGCTTAATTTCTTTTTGCAAACTGATAAGGCATTTCTCAAGCTTCTCTGTTAAGTTTCCAATTGTATAGTTTGAACCTAGCTGATAAGATAAATTCACCTGTACCCCAGTGTAAAGCTCCCCACTTCTTTAGATGCTGTAAGAATGCAAATCTCTTGTCTCACATTTCATTATCTGAAGCTTGCAGAGTCAATTTTAAGGTTTCATGGTACATTATTTTTTATTTTCCTAACTACTATTTATGTATTTTCACTTTCTGCGTGGGTTTGATACCCATTTCCTTATTTTTAGCTTTATCTACTCTTAAAGGAATTGACTGACCAATTCATAGAATGTAAGCAAAATGCCTGTGATGGTTAACATTAACCAGGAGCATATTCATGATTTCATTAGAAACGTTTTCAATGGAATGCTAAATTTTCCTTATCATGGCTTAAAAACTCCAGTGATGTATTTTTATGATGTTGCAAGGAGTCTTTTGCAACAGTGATTGCTGGCAGTAGCTGAGGGGTTTATGGATGCGTGGGCTGGTGTTTCTGATGTGCTTGGTGCTTTCTCATGTTTGCGCTTCACAGTTATAAGATGACGTTTTCGCTAAAAGGACTCAGGGAATATGGAGACATTAGATCCAAGTTTCAATATTATAGGAAAAGAAGATTGTTTTCCAGAAACTGAAACACAAACAGAACTAAGTTCTGTGCATTCTTTCTTAAGAAAGATAACTGCAGAGACTAAAATCTCTGGGGCTCAGTCAGCCACTGTCCAGAAACAAATAGTTTTTCTTTTCAATGACAATGATACTTATTGGTGCATACACCATTGGCAGCATCTAGTAAATTTTATGGAAAGATTTAATGTAAGAATTTAGGTTTAGGGGAGGCTAAATAGCTTAGTGGACTCAAGTGCCTGCCTAGCCAGGTGGCAGGGACATGGGTTTGATCCCTGGTGTGCTGTGTAGACCCCGTCCCTGGGGCATGCTGAGATGGCGATTGAGACTGAGTGTGGTGGCATATGCCTATAATCCCAATTCGTCTGAGTCTGAAAACAGGAGGATCACTCTGATTCTATCTGTATTGTGAGACCCTATAGACCCTATAATAATTACATTTAAAAAAATAAAAAGAAGTTAAATTTAGCTGCAGTTTGATAATAAATAATAAATATCATGTCTGCATTAACAGATGAAAATATGCTAAAAATTCAGAAAAGTCTATTTGTGATGTTTAAATATAGTCACTTTTACTATAGTGAAAGCTATACTTACAAAGGCAGATTTGGGCCAGCAAGACAGCTCAATACACTAAGCGCCTGCTTAGTCAAGCAAAGGAAACCCCACTCCATGCTGTCCCCAACCCTGAGTACACTGACCTGGCCACTAAGTCCAGTCATGGTGGCTCACATCTGCAAAACCAGCCATGAGCAGGATGAAAAAGGAGGTTCTTATGAGTCTGACCTGTGTAGTAAGACCTTGTACATAAAAAAAAAGAAAAACAGGTTTGCCCTCATCTGAACAAATTATAAAATTTGCATAGAAATTACATGCTTGTAGGTGTGTCAGTATTACTGATGAGAAGTTGTCTGGATCAATCTATTAATGAATGTTCTGGGTCTTTCTTTAGGCTCAAGAGAAAGGGTGCTATGATTTGTTCTTAGTGGTATTCATTGATGAGAATGTGAAAAGTAGGTATGTTCAAAATGCCTATATAATGAAAAGATTTTTAAGTCTGATGTAACCAAAACTTCATTGGCAATGTGTTGAGTCAATGCATGGAATATTGGATATCTATGTCACTTCGGAAAATGCAATACTTTGCAGCACAAGATAGTACAATGCAATTTTCTTAGTCTGGATTAATCTCCTTGAGTTAGAAAATGCAGAGTATTTTCTTATAAAACTTCAAAGCAAACTTCTCATTGTGATATGGATAGCAAAAAGCACCTAGTAACTGTAGCAGATATAATATTGGATGTGTTGTCGTATAAATGTTCTGGGAGCCCTGTGAAGAACTTGGTGGCTCAAAGAGAACAGAGAAAGAAGAAACTGCTGTGGGCAGTTTCTGTATAATTAGACACCTCAAATGTTTTTGTTCAGAATTCTGCCTTAGTGGAAAGGTGTTGTCATGGTTTAGGATATTTGCAAGGTGAATAATATAGTACAGGACACATTTTATAATAGCATTCTATAATAAATCGTCCACCAATCATGTACTACAAGTGCAAGAAATCTATCCACACTAAATACTAAAGAATTCAGCTGAGGGCCTAGACCTCATAACAGTGCCTCCTACTAGTCCATCTGGAGTCTTAGAGCCCAGGACAAAGTCTCATGTAAGCACATTTCAAGGATTTGTGCTGGAAAAACCTGGAAGCTAGGAATTCTATGCCAGTGTGTTGAAGGATCTGTGCTAGCAGGCTGAAGGATCTGAACTGAAGCTAGGACCTTGGAGCTCCCCAAAAAGTACCACAGTCTTCCTCAGCAATGGTGAGGTCCTGAGCTCCTCCAGTGATGAGGAAACCTGAGTTCCCATCAGGAAAGCCAATGTGACAAGCTTTATGAGGTTGAGCAGTGCATTGTCTTCCCCTCCACAGCCAGGAATCGATGCTCAAGATGAGGAACAAAGCTTCTCCAAAGTTCATGGGGAAAGCCAGCATAAGGTCCTCCAACAGAACATGCTAAGAGAACTAGCAGCTTCTAACAGCTCCAACAGTTTCTCTAAACAGCATCCTTAACAGAGTTTTAGCAGCTTCTCCTGTTCCACCTTTCCATTGCTAGCAGCAGTCCTCAGGTGGGCCTCCTGCACTCAGCAACCTTGCTAGTCTTATTCAGCTGGGTATAGTAAGTTGACCACCTGTTAGAAATCCACTACAGGTGCTAACCAAGTGATTTTGACTTTGTCCTGCTGAAGTTGCAGCTCCAAAACCCTAGTTTCTGATGTTTTTTTTTTTTTTTTCCAAAGGATTTGTTTACTTAATATTTACTTGCTATCTCAATATCACTACAAGGATTTTCTTCTAAGAAGTCGCAGCATTTTGTAGAGGCAGCGAGAAAGCACAACCAAAACCTGGGTCATTTGCTTGTGTTGAAGTTTTCTTCAGTTTCAAGAATTACTTAGTACACACAGTATATAAAACTCTGTTAAACACTACATAAATTTCACATATTCTCACTCCAAATCCAGAACAATAAATGCAAAACTATATCCTGTGAACACATAGACACACAGACACACACACACACACACACACACACACACACACACAATTTTAACTATATCTAGGTCTTATCGTCATCTTAATTTCTGACTCCCTAATGACAGAGAAGAGCTCTATTCATGTTTCATCTCCTCAAATTGGGAACAACATGTTCAATAAAAGAACAATCTGAATAAATAGTTCAGGTCTAATGCATTCCAGTGTGTAAAGTAAAAAGTCTGTCTGGTTACATGAGAATGCTCAGTTTGCAGAAGTTTAGGGTTCTGTGTTCTTAGAAACACTGGGATTACAGGTGCACTACCATGCCCAGTCTCAATAGCCATCTCAGCACGCCTGGGGTTGGGGGAAGGGCCTGCACAACAGGGCACATGGAGGAACAAAGTATGAGTCTGCAAAGTTCTACTTAAACTTCAGTGATAAATTCTAAAGGTAAAACTAGTATAAATGTATTGATGTATTTATGTTGGTACATATGCTAACTTCTGCCTTGAAAAACTTGAGACACTTGAAATGTTAATAGTACATCCCTGATATTGACCTGGAAATGAAGGTACAGTGATGACAAGGGTTCTTTTCCTGGAGTCAGGCTCATTCACTGGGCTGACTGCGGTTTACCCAAATCTCTGTCTCTGTCTCTGTCTCTGTCTGTGTCTCTGAATCTGTCTCTCTCTCTGTCTCTCCTCTTCTTTTTATTTTCTCTAAAATTAAAGTTTAAATATTAAAGAGCAGTAATGAAGCTTCTGTTTATATTTGTAAAGGATTTTCTCTCCTGAGGGTCACAAATTGAGGTACAGCCTGAACAGGATAGCACGATTCAGTCTCAAAGTGAAGAATAAATGTGTCTTGAGGTATCCTTGGCTTGAACAACTTGTATTTAATTTTCAGTACTGAAACACCAATAATATTTTCCAAAAACATGCATTTGAGATTTTTATTTGCCTCCACTTTACATGAGAGTATTTCCATTGTTTTGATGACTCACTTAAAAATATTTAACTTACAAACTGAATATCAACACACACTCGATGATGAATGCGAAACAAAAGAGCTAAAACAAAACACTAACACACATGGCACTGGATTTTCCTTTATTTCTTCTGTTTTCCTTTTCTTTCTTTTCATCATGTTTAAGAATGCTGCTCTAGATCTTTAAACTGATTTTATGGCTCAGAAAATTGAAAGATAGTAAACTCCTTTTTAAAAACAGATGAACAGATCATAAAATGTAGAGACTTTGTCGTAGAATAACAAATGTGTGTGTGTGTGTGTGTGTGTGTGTGTGTATTTAGGTTTGTAGTGTGATCTAACTATTTAAGTTTTGTACAACTATCCTAACTACCATTGTGTCTGAAAGTGGACACATAAGATTGGTGAACAATTGAGTATATTTACATTACGACAAACCTTTATTCACACACCACTTGTTTGCCCAGAGGCAGATGACAGTGAGCAGGTTGTGAATACCAGTTTCAAAAAATTTTGCTCTAAATAACTGTTCTCAAGCTTTTTGGCTTTGAGATCTCATTCTACTCTTAAAACTACTGAGACCAATAACAAGTTTTTAAAATTTGTGTGGCATCCATCTGTATTTATCATAAGAGAAATTAAAACTGATGTTTAAAATATGTTTACATAATAATTTATTCAATAACTGATTCATTATTTATTCAAGAAGTGATACATTAAGTGCATGTGAATGTCAACAAGATATTTAATAAAAATAATTGTTTCACAAAAAAGAAATAATTACTGATGAGAACAGTATGTTTGTACATTTAGTAATTAGTATCATTACTGTTCAGCTTAATAAAATAGAAAAAGAATCTCATTTCTATTTACCTCTCAATCTTGAGAAGGACATTATTTTTGTTAAAGTCTGTAAACAGAATCCAGTCTTGCAGGGATAAGGATCCAAAAAAGAAGAAGCATTTTAATAGTCTTACCAGACAATTATTAGTACTCTTTGATACTATAACAAAACTCCATCAGTCACAGTTTCTTACCTATTAATTTTAAGGTACAATTCAAAAAACATTTAACTTTTTTTCCTTAAAATCTATTAGTCACTTTCAAACTATTAATAGCAGATACACATTGTCTAAAATCTGATGTTTATTTAAAAGTTGAAAATTTCCCATTGGTATTTTATACTTTCTATTATTTATATTGAAGTTACAGGACCATCTTTTTCCTTTTGGGGAGCAGATCTGGCAAAGCTCTAGATCTGATTAACCATATTTATTCATGTGCAGTAAAAAAAAAATTAACCTAGATCCAAAAGAAGTCTTACTTGTGTTTTGAGTTTCCTTGACTTAACCCCTCAGTCCTTGGACTGTTGGATCATAGTGGTTTGTAAACTTTGTGGCCTGGTATGGCTCTAGATCAGTATATGTATTATTGCATTTTCCTTTGAGGAGAAAAGACTTCAATATAGGAGTTTTTTTTTTTTTTTTTTCACAACTAAAGCTAGTATTCAGTATGCTGGTTTAATTGCAACTTTGACATATGGATATAAATAAGTGGGTTTCGAGTTGCAGTTTGGCACTCGGTCTCTGAATGGTTCACCCTCACTGTACCAGATAAGAACGTGGTTTAGGGGAGAGCTTTTGCCTCACCACTCATGTAATTCAGAGCCCTCTGAGTTATGTCATTTCATCTAGAACCGCAGAGAGGCTGAAGATTGACGTTAGCAGTCATGACTTCATGATCAATCCCCAATTGCTGAACAGTCAGGTTAAGGTGCCCTTCTTACTTAAAAACATCTCAGGATCTTGCCACCAATCAATGTCCAAAAGTAATGCCACTTCCAATGACAAGGGGGAACTCTCAACAATGGTAACAGAGTCCAACAGCTTTCAGCAAGTTCTCTAAGTAATTTCAGACAATGTTTGCATGTAAGAATGATTGATAGAGACTGTGACTCACCCACAAGGCTGATACTGACAAAGGATTCACAGTCAGGTACAGGGTTTAGGGATAAGTCCCAAGGTGACTTGACTGACCTTGTCAGATACAAAGGTTAGATTTCTTATTATATAGGTCTTGTTTTATCTTGGTCTTAACCATCCAGCAGAAAAGTATAGAAACAAGGTATGAAAACTGAAGCCATGTTAATATGCTGAGCTGTGGAAGGCTCAAGTAATCAGATTCAGACATTGCCAGTCCTGTGGATAACCCACTAGTATTGTGGACTACTGGACTGTATTGGAATATTTTGCTGAATTCATGCACCTGCAAATATTTGGATGGCAGTGGAATACCCATCTCTGACAAAACTAAAGACAAAAAAGTGATATAAATGAAGGGTCATTTTGTATGTGTGTATACAAAATAGTATAGATAGTTGATTCTCTTAATTCAATAAGAAGAAATATTTGTACTAATAGTGGTTGGACAGGATATCATGTCTGCATCCTGTGCTATGAATGACAATTACAAAGACAACAATATGCAATGTATTAATTGTAACTCTCCTACCAACCTGTTTTGAAGCTGTCCCACTGCAATTTTTTTCTCAATAAAATTTAAAAAAGAATGATACAGGGAACTTCTGAAATAGAAATGGATGGTAGAGGTTGGGAGAGAGTGTTGCTGGGAGCACACCTCATCTAACTTCACAATTTGTTCATCATTCTTTCAAGTACAACAATGTTGGGCAAGAAAGGCAACTAGTTCAGCTCATAGATTATGGCACAACGGTTCTCCATTGGGAAGCATCTTACTTCTTGCTGCAGCACAAGTGTTTTATATGTCCCACACTGTACTAAATCAGAACTCTGTCGAATGCTATTCTTAAATGACTTTGGCTTTGTTGAATTGTAAATGTGCAGCAATAAAGGATGTAATAACAACTAATACAGTTTGATGTCACTGCCTTACAGTAAAGTCCC
The DNA here is from genome assembly GCA_004027165.1 of Ctenomys sociabilis. NCBI lineage: Eukaryota > Metazoa > Chordata > Mammalia > Rodentia > Ctenomyidae > Ctenomys > Ctenomys sociabilis. The sequence goes on from PVKA01014575.1 coordinate 8,468, forward strand.
AGCAATGTTGCTGCTGTTTTTATACTATCAGTGCAAGTGCTAATATAACAACCAGAGAACTTAATGTCTTAAATCCATTATGAATATAATTCTGAACTCATTTTCATATAAGCTGTTTACACAAATGTTCTTCCTATAACACCTCATACATATATTTTATGAATTCTCTTCTTTTATTAAGGTTTTATTATATATAGCATATATGTATATTATATATAGGTAATTATTATATATAATATCATATATATACATAGTGGTAGTATATGTACTGTGCAGGGTGTCACATTATGCAACTCAGGCTTGCAGTGATCCTCCTGATTTCTGCCTCCCTAGTGCTGGAATTACAGGCATACACTACCACACCCAGACTCCATCACGGGCTCAGCATGACTGGGGAAGGGGTCTGTTGGCATGCACTGCCAGGGATTGAGTTTAAGAATTCTCTTCTAAGTAGCCAGACCTCTACTTATTTATGAGAAAAATCTTAACTGGAAATTATTGGACTAATTTCATGATTTGTGCTTCATTGGTGGCCCACGTCTTTCATTTTAATGTCTTTAATTTTATAGAATTTTCTTATGCATGTAAAGACTGTATTCTGGTTACAAGGTATTCTCTTACCTCCTATAACATTGCAGAGTGATCTGTTCCTATATAACCTCACATTACACTCACCCATACTCTAACATAAGTCATTACTTATGTTCTTCTCAATCTTTACATTTACCCTTTATCCTTTAAGTGATTTCTTTAAATGACTCCTTCATGAGGGAGATTGGCCTGTAGCTCTCCTTTTTGGTTGTGTCTTTCCCTGGTTTTGGAATCAGTATTATACTTGCCTCCGGAAATGATTTCGGGAGGACTGTTTCCTTTTCAACTTCATTGAAGAGTTTGTGGAATGTGGGAATTATATCTTCTATAAATTTCTTGTAGAATTCAGCTGTGAATCCATCAGGACCTGGACTTTTCTTTGTTGGTAGGCTTTTTATTACGTTTCATATTTCGTTGGCTGTTATTGGCTTATTGAGAGTTGTTATATCTTCTTGATTCAGTTTTGGTCATTTGTACCTTTCAAGGAATATGTCCATTTCTTCTGTGTCTTCTATTCTGTGAGTGTAAAGTTTCTCGAAGTAACTATTGATAATCTTCTGAATTTCCGCTGGGTCTATGGTGATTTCACCCTTTTCATTCCTTATCGCTTGTACTTGAATTTTCTTTTGCCTCTTTTTGATGAGGGTGGCAAGGCGCTTATCAACTTTATTTAGTTTTTCAAAGAACCAACTTTTTGATTTGTGGATTCTTTGAACTGTTTTTTTTTCATCTCAATTGAGTTAATTTCTGCTCTAATCTTTATGATTTCTCCCCGTGTTTGTGCTCTGGGTTTTGTTTGCTCTTCTTTTTCTAGTTGTCGGAGGTGCAACATTCAGGTGCTAATTTGTTCCCTTTCTTTTTTCCTAATGTGTGAGTTCATAGGTATTATTTTCCCTCTAAGAACTGCTTTCATCGCATATCATAAATTCCGGTAAGTTGTACTTGAATTTTCATTGAATTGTAGATATTGTTGAATTTCTTGTTGAATTTCTTCTGCACTCCATTGATTGCTGAGTAGGGTGTTGTTTAATTTCCATGAGTTTGGTGGGTTTTTCTGGTTTCTTTTGTCATTTATTTCCAGTTTCATTGCATTGTGGTCAGATAGTATGCTATACTCTTAATTTACTGATAAGAGACATCTGCTATAATAATGTCTGTAAGTATAATATCATGTATGCACCATGTACGATACCAAAACAGTATGAAAACAGTTTTCAATGTATTTATTTATCGAATCTGTCTTGTTAAGGTGTCTTAAAACTGTCTAATTGATATTTGTACTTCAATAAAATAAAAAATAAATTAAAAAAAAGAATTAAGGCAATACACACAGGTACAATTTCCCTATGATGAATGTAATGACAATGTATGGAAATACGTGCTAATAAATTTTTCAAAATGAAGCCTAAATAAATAAATAAATAAATAAATAAATAAATAAATGACTCCTTCACAAGGATGATTGATCTGCTCTCTATGGGTAAATGTGCTCTTTTTCTTCCATTCAATGCTCTACTCTGCATTACCTAACACAGTATCTGGTAGGAAGGATCTGTAGAGTCATGAGTTGAAAACTCATTGAATGCAAGTTACAGAATATCAATTTGAAGCCAAATTAAGGCATCTCAGATCCAACTCATTGGATCTTTGGTTGAAACCATGTGTCTTCATGTATGCATAGATAATAAGATGAGTAAATATATACATGCATACACATATTCTCTAGCTGACACAGAGTAGGTATTTATTGCAAACTTGTTAAATGTGTGTAAAATTGTTTAATGTGTGCTTTATAGTATATTTGATTTTATGCTCATCAAAATCATCAGCTGTGCTTGTAGCACATTCCCTGATAAGTGCTTCTTAATGTTCTGCCACATAGAACTTCGTTGTTAATAGTCATAATATATATTTCCCCTTTAAAATAATTAACCCATCAGGGTTCTATCATTTTTCATAGACTATACACTTCCTTCATGTAAGAATGAATTTATGATTAGTTATTAGGGTTAGTATCCAGGTTTATAGTACTGGTAGCCCTCTGAGAGAGAAAATGGGTTTGGTGGTAGTTTGGACAGTTGGTCTAGAAAAGATTTGCAATCGCTGCCCTGGGATATATTTGCCAAGGATCCATAACATTGAAAAAATACTTCTGAATACTGTTCTGAATATTTCAAATTATGATGATGTGGACCACCGTCTCCATACTGAAGTTTTTAGGAAGAAGCAGGAAAAGAGGAGATGGCAGAAATCATCCAGAATAATAGCTTAGATCTTAATCTGTTCATGACATTGGAGGGCCCGCATTGTTAGCAAATTGTTAAGTTGCCATGGCTGGGCTCAAAAGTGAGACTGTCCTTCCTCAGAATCCTAAAGTACTGAGATTACTGTGTGAACCATAACCAGTGCTTCCATTTTAATATATAGCTTAAAGAGCTAAGAGATTTATATAGAATCTCTGAGCACAACCCACTCTGCCTGAACAAATGCACTTAGTGGTGGAGTATTTATGACATATTGCCAAGGCATTGTGGTAGTCCGGACAGAAAGGAATCCAGTTATTTGGCATTTCTCTCCTTGCCTGAGTAGATTCTTCTCCCATCTCCAAATACTGAAAGTTATTTCACATGAGTTTCATAGATTTAATATTATTTTCTTCACTATTGGCCCATGGACAGATCAAATCACCAAACAGTTTCCAGACTCATCATCTCTGAATGTTGTTCCACTCTGGTGAGTTCCTGTCACTATGCCTGCTTAGATTACCCTGGGACCTCTCCAAACCTGTCTACAGATCGGGATTGCTGGAACAGGACAGATCCTTCAGCAAGCAGACAATTATGTAATATATTGAAATGGAACTTTGGGGCAAAGAAATTTCCATAACAGTTGAAGTGATTAGAGAGGGAACAATAAACTGAATTGTGTTAGTCTAGGTGGTGTGCTGTACTGGATAAAGTATCCCCTGTTCTCCCATCATGCCTGCCCCATTAGCTGTGGTCATGAAAGTGTAGGGAATCCTCAGTAGTGTTATGGTTTTGCACTTATTGCAGCAGCTGGTCCGTAGGAATTGTACTTGTAAAAATGCAAAGAAAACAAGATACATTCTAAATGTAAACAAGGTTTACAATGCTTGCCTCTGAGTATTCATATTACAATTAATTTTACAGTTCTGTAGTAACTGCATTCTAGATTTTCAAAAAGAAAAAAATTAACAATCAAAGGTAAACAAAATTTTTAAAGACTATATAAGAAAGACAATTTTAAACCAACTCCATACACTTTCTGGTGTTTGAATAAAGTTGTCATTACTACCTTATTTGAAACTTTGCAAACCAATAAATTCACAGAGAATGCTATTGTGTTTAATTGGTTTTCAGTTAATAACAGAAGTAGTACCTCAAAGTACTGTAGAGATTTTATGTTATTTAATTGTATGTGTCTCTTAGTTAAATGTCTAATACATTACTATTTACTTATTTCTTTCTAAAATGATGACTTGACTCTGCTTTCCAGTGGTATCTGAAAGGATAATATAGAAGACCAAGATCATTAATATTGTGCTGCCCGAGAACAGCCAGGGGCATCAGAAGGGATGTGCATTGGGGGACTGTACCTCCCAGTGCAAACTCCTCACTCTATCCCATTTATCATTTTAGGACTTTCAGAAAGTGCTTAATCCTTTTCCACTTCAAATTTATCAAAAAGGATTAAAAGTAGTTGTAACACAAACAGCATAAAACTGACATATACACATATAGCTATATACAACGTATTTGTGAAAAGACATATCCCTTGCTATCAAAAGAAATTTAAAAATTTATGAATAGACAATCTACAGAAATGAAGCAAAAGTCTACAAAATGAAAGGATGTAGATCAATTATAAAAGAATATCTTTCCTTTGCGCGTGAATTAGGTAAGCCGCAAATTAGTTGTAGCAATTAGTTTATTTCTAAGACAGGCCTAGAGCCATAGATAATATACAAAAATGGTTTTGTGAGTGATTTCTGCTTTTCAGATATCTTTGAGAAAAGGGAATACATGTTGCAAATAGTTTTTATGGGCCCAGGAATTAAGATTTGACTCCTGAGAAAGAGATGGATTTTGGCAAGGGTCAAGAGGAAGAAGAATGATCCAAGCTCTCGTTTCTAGACAAGACTCTCGGGGCTGTTCACTCTCTAAAACCAACACATAGGAACATGCATAAAGCAATTAATCAAAGTGTAAATGCATCTGCTTGTATTGTTTTATAAAATACTCCTGTCATGGTTTCTGTTTTATTGTCCCTCACAAAGCCTCATGTGGTCATGAGGTTGTTTCTAGAGTTTGTAATTAATTCATAGTCAAACGATGGGATTACAGGTGTGAGTGGTAACCTCACCTTGGAGCAGACAGCCTGAGTGCAATATGATGAAGAGAGAGAGCCGTGCTAGCTGCTCCTCCCTTTTCACTTTGATGCTTTCTGCCTCCATGAACTGTTGCCCTCTGCCTTGTGCCACTCTGTCTTGGAGCCAGCTAAGTATGGACTGAAACCTCCACAAACTGAGCTAAATAAACCATTTCTTGTTTAATTTAGGGGTATTGCTGGGATATTTTGTCCCAGCAATGAGAGAAAAATAACCAAGAAAACTCCTCTTTTCTCTACCTCTTCTTTTTTCTTGTTTCCTCCTTCCCCCCCATTATCATCAGTGTAGTCTCCTCATAATTCTATTAATTGAATACCTTATACACTAACTTGTAGTACATTAGACACCTCACATCTATCAGCCAGTCTTCTCAGCAATCTTGTCAGAAATCTACTAATATTCTAATTTGGAGAAGGTAATGAAATCACATTCCAGAATGGTTAATCAGCCTTCTTGTGTTCACTCAGTTGAAAAAAAAAAGAAGTGAGAAAGCTATGATTAAAAACTTAATTCTTCTGACACCAAGGCAAATTATTTTAGGTTAGGAAAAAAGATGTGTCTTACATCAGGAACTCTGAATTCCTATAATATGGCTACAGGAGTGCTTGCGGGATTCACAGATGAGGATGAATATTTTATTATACTTTATGCTCATTTGAGGGATGAAATGAGTTAAGGGCACCTCAGGGGCAAGAGTACAGCTGACGTGACTTCTTTTTTATAATTTAATAAATTTATTGAGAAAGAAGAAGCAATGAGATAGTTTCAAAACAGGTTATTAATACAGTTACAATAATTATTACATTGCATATTGTTGTCTTTGCAGGAGTTATTCCTAGTACAAGATGCAGACATGATATCTTGCCTAAACACTATTAGTTCAAAACCTTCTTCTCATTGAACTAAGAGATAGTAGCTATATATTTATGCAATTTTGTACATACAAATATATATATATATTTTTTTTTCACTACAAAGTGGGATGTGACTTGTTCATAAGGATTTCAGCCCTTTATAAGCTGCAATTTCTAGGAAAAGGTGGAATTTTATTATGGTCTCACGCAGAACTTCCCAGCTTTTTGTATTCTTTCTTGAGCAAATGTACACTGATTCTTCAAACCTGCAAGTGAGCTCAGTAAACACAGAGCAGCCATGAAAAGCAAAGAAAAAAAGGAAATGTTAAACCCTTATATATGAAAAATAAATTAAAAAAAAAACTTTAAGACATTCTTAAATGTTTCCACATTAGCAGCTCTCAAACTGTGGAGTAGTGTTAACCTATGCATGAAATTTCACAGAATATCTCCTGTGGAGTACCCTGCTGCTCTGCTCAGGTAGAAAGGAGAGAAAGCATCTCACTTGTAAGTTTTCAGTTGCCATTAGATTTTGCTGAAAGCCTTAAGTTTTCTTTCAGTTTCACACATGCCCACCGTGAACACTATGTTGTTGTCATGAACTGTTTTTATTAAGGTAATAAAAAATCAAAATACAAAATTAGAAATGATACAGAATTTCATTAAACAGAATGATAGGAATTCAACAATGGTTGTTACATTATGCATTATTGTCTTTATATTACTTGTTTAGGTTATAAGATATAATCATGCAAATTATTATTTATTATTATTATTATTATTATTATTATTATTATTATTATTATTATTATTATTATTTTGTGATTATGGGGATTGAACTCAGAACCCTGTGCTTGCCAGGCAGATATGAACTCTCCCTGGCCCTAGAAATGCAAAATTGATCAAAATTAAAAAAGAAGAAAACATATTAAGCATTAACTGTGCCTTTCAACAGATGAGTAGAAATAAGCAACATAATTATCCAAGCTCTCCCTTGTATGTACATATCTAACTTTCCACCTTTTTTCTTACTTTTGTGCTTTCATGCATCCCAGTTGGTCCTTTTTTTGAACAATTCCTTTTCCTTTCATGGTATTTACTGTACTTTTCAAATTTGATTTGTTTTCTTTACGCTTCTACAAACATCACTTTTGTATGCCATGGTTTTTCATATGTTGCCTTGTTAGCAAGATACCCTTGAAATAAGTTCTACCTACTCCCAAATTAAGACACAGATAGAAGGTTGGTTCCTCTGTGCGGCCGTCTCAAATACCCGCAGGAGTTGGCCATCTCTGTTTCCCTCTGTTTCCGTGTCTGTTCAAGTAGGCATCTGTTCATTTTTACACCTGGCAGATTTCACAATTCAATAAGGCTGTATTCATAATTTGAGTTCCCTGAGCCATAGAATTGTATCTATTATATTATCTACCTTATGAAGTTGAATATGTATATATATATATTCAATAAAAAGTTGAATGATTGAATTTCAATTCCTCCACTGAATCCTTTTTACTTGATATTCAGAAAACTCCCATTTCATGAAGTTTACATCATGTAGTGAGTTTTTTTATGGAAAGCTGCAACAATATGAATAACTACAAATAATGATTTCAGCATTTTCTTTGTTTCAGAGAAAGTAGAACATAGATATTAATTAAGTGTAATAATTTTACACTTCACTTTTATTTTCAGCTCCAAATTCTAATTCCACCTCTGTTCTTATTACCTAGAATAGTTTAACTCATATCTCTATGTAAAAATTTATAAGTCCATCCTATGTTGTAGAGCTTTAGTGAAGATTAATAGACACTTAATACATGGCAGGAACTGGGTACACTGTACTAAGATTTGGTAGAATATTCAACACTCTATTTAAAAAAAAATAAATGTTAGAATTGGACATAAGCTAGGAATCCATTGGTTACCTTACCTGGTGAACCACTCCACCCTGTTCTACTGATCATGAGGAATTGTAGTAGTGTCTGAAGAATTCTGGGTTGGATCCAGAAGGCAATTGCTTCCCCTGTTATGGGTGGAAGCCAGATAACCTTGAAGAGGGCTTGCAAAGAGCTGAACACTTGTGAGCTGGTCCAATCATCCTCCAAAGTGCACTTGTCTTCTCAGGTAAATGACTTCTTTTTAGGGGTTCTGTTCCTCCCCCGCCACACATACTAGTTCTAAAATGAAAATAACACTAACTGTAAGAGTTTGAACCTTGAATGACCCTCGCCCCAATCCCATATTTTGAAGGCATGGTCTTCAGTCTGAGATTCTAGTGGGTGGTGATGAGATCTTTAAAATGTGTGTCCTAAAGAAAAGAAGTTGAGTCAGTAGGGGGCGTGTCCTCAAAGGGACACTGTAATATAGACTCTTCTGGCCTACCTCTTGGCTTTCCCACTATGATAAGGTAAATAAGCCTCCTCTGTTATTCATTCTTATCGTGACTGACAAACCTACAAGGCCATGTGGTCATGAGCTGAAACCTTTGAAAATGTGAGAAAGAACAATCCTTTCCTCATTTGAAGTTGTTTATCTCAGGTATTTTGTTGCAAGGATCGAATGTTGACTAATGAACTCCCAGCAACTTTCTGGCCATCAGATTAGCTGGCCATCAGATTAGTAGTGTTGCTTACTGAACACTTTCAGAGGTAAGCATTAAGCATGAATCATCTCATTTAATGTCACAAAACTTCTATGAGATAGTTACTACTTCCTGCTTACAAATGTGGAAAATGAGACAATGGAATGTTCATAAAATATCCAAAGAAATACAGTCCATCTATTTTGATAAAAGCCCACATTTATAGCTTATGAGCTATATTGTTTCATTTTAAATTTAATCTATTGGAAAAAAATAACTCTGACTATTAAGAGTTCTAAGTACAAGATTTGGAGGTAAACAAGACAGAGACCTCAATTTTGTATGAATTGTAGTCTAATAAAAAGTGAAAATAAAAATAGAATAGTTTCAGTTAAATAATAAGAAAATTAGAAAAGGAAAGGCAAAACATAATGTAATATTATGATCTGATAAAGGAGGAAGAGTTTGTTTGGCTATCATAATCAAAGAATGCCTAGCTAGAGAAACACTTGATTTGAAACAATAATATTGAGAGGAGTACATGTTAGAGAGGCTCAATAGCATCTGAGGTACAAGCGCAACTCAACAATTGTAGGTCAGAAGTAAGCAGAGATCAAGGATGAATCCATCATGTGATCTGCTGATCACTCAACCTGATACTAGACTCAGCCCTTTCACTAATTGGCTGTAAGACCTAAGAAGTAGATCCATCCTGCACTGAATAAAAGAATTTCTATGACCTTTAATGCTTCATGTAATCTGATTTGATTGGTCTTGGATGAGGCCAGGGTTCTTATGATTTAAATATTCATCAGTTGTTTCCTATCACATTAAAATCTTATCATCAGCCTCAGTTTAGAACTACTAATTTAAGGAAAAACATTTTGTTTCTTTTCAAGACTTAGTTTTTTCATGGAAGCCAGAGAGAAAGTTGCACAATCTATGGAACAAGCCAGATCTTTGCTACTCAAAGTGTCATTCTGAGAACAAGACCATCATCATATATTAGGCATTGCTTAGGATGAATCTCAAGCTAGCTCTGTGGAGGTAGTTCCTGAACTTTTATGGTTCCATAAATGATTTTTATCAGACTCCTGAGACCGAGTAGAGGAGGTCATGCTGTGAATTTAAGCCACTGGATAACCAATGAGAAAGAAAAAATCCACGCATCAACTTAAGTCAAAGATGAGCATGTAACATATCCTTATTGTCACCGAGAATTGTCTTATCAAGGATAGAATGTCCAAAGTATCTCCATGAAATACTTGGTATACATTTTTACTCTCGACTTCAATACATTGCTTTGAACTTCAACCAAAAAATTTGTACATAATGAGGAAATTATGAACAAGGTCATAAACCACATTGAAACCAAGCTACCTGGCACATATATTATGGAAAATTGGATTTTACTGTATATGAAGGCCTATATACAATATTGTAAGTTAACAACATAGGCTGGTCTTTCAACATGCAATGGTAGTTTAAACAAACTCAGTCTCTGTACCAGCATCAGAATATAAGTGCTCTGAAGAGACCAAATTTAATAATCATTCACATTTTCATGGTTCACAAGACTACACTTTTCCTGAGTAAATAGCAATTTACATCTTTTTGCTATAGATAAAAATTAACAGATGAATAACAACTTTACCCCCACACACACACACCTGTGTGTGTATGAGCATACCCCTGCAGGAGAATCATTTCTTATAAAATGTATTAAGTTCTCAGTTTTAAAATTCTTTTACATCTGGCTTAGCCATTGATTTAAAGGATTGTGAAAATTGCAGTCATTCAGGCACTCAGGTGGTCCCTTAAGGTGTTTGTACATGTTGATCTGGCAAATGGTTAGTCAATCTGTACTATTTGATTTGATGGCATAATCACAATAATTTTATTGTTTAGGTAGAGTACAATCAAAATGAAAAGAGCCAGGTAGCAAGCTTTAATTGATCAGGTTTCTTTGGTCCATTAATGAAGCAAACTAAAAGTACTTTTTTCTTATAAAATAGTGCCTTGTAATACTGCAAACTCACAGAGAAACCCACACTCACAGTACAATGCACATAATATAATACACACATACACATTTTCTTCAACAGGAAAGGAGCCACCACAGTATGAATATCTGTGGGTTTTTTTTTTTTTTTCTCCTTGGTTAAATAAGTCTTTGGTTCCTGCTAAATCAATGTACTAAAGGATAATTTAGTGATAAGAAGGCACAAATTATGTTTTCTTGTTTCTCTGAAATAAATTAACACATGAGGTACTTTATCTTGTTTAGAAGTTGTCTTAACCCAAGGGATACCACTGAATGATCTTTAATGCAGAAAAATAAACTCAGCACAGTGCAGATATACATTTAAATAGCATTGATAAATCAAATTTAAACATCGATACTTGTTAGCATTCCTTTAAATATACTCCCCTTCCAGCTAATGAAAACCTCAGAGAGACTCAGAATGCCCCACTGCTATTGATCACCCAAGGCTCTAATTTCCCTCCTGAGATTGTACTTTGGCCAGAATTTTCACATTCATATTTTGTACCTAAAGAAAGTAATAATTATAAATTAATGATACCAATTCTACTGAAATGCAATTATTACAATCTCACTGAGACTTAGAAAAAATACTTTGGCTTTAAGAATTTGCAGTTCAACATCTCGATTTCATAAGATTATTTGCATCCACACTGGGAAAGGTCTTTGAGCTACCGGAGTTGTGCACCTGGCTTTCTCTGTTGCTCGCCAGTTTTGTTCACTGGTGGTAGAAATATTAATGCAGTATTTTTGAGTTCACCATGAAAAAGTTAGGCAGTTGCTGGTATGTATAATAAATTAAGAAGCCAATTTCATATTAGAGCCTTTGAAAATTGTGCAGAAACAAGCTGATTGTGTGTGTGTGTGTGTGTAAGACACAGACTGTGTGTGTGTGTGTGTGTGTGTAAGACAGAGACAGCTTCAGCTTCAGTGACGCAAGTATACAAGAAGCAGGTGGGTGTTTTCTCTTAGAATCCTGGCTCTGGGCACACTGGCTACAGCCATTGCTGGGCTCTCTTTCACAGCCAGTGCTATGCAGCTCACCAGTGTTTCTGAGTCTCTGCTCATGTGCATTCTAAATAGATGTAATGAAAAGTCAAAACTATTATTTTAAATTCAAATATTCATCTGCTATGCTCTTCAGGTACAATCAAAGTTCCTTCAAGCATTTTCAATCTACAAAGAAATTCAGCTTTATTTAGCCTCAAATCCAATTTTTAAGGATCCTCTAAAGTCGATATGAATATGTTAATTTGGTTTTATCATCATAACCACATAAGTGCTTATAAATATCTACAGGATCCACGTGTAAGCATACATATTTTAACATTATCAAAAGCCTTATGAAATTGTTGAGTTCTTAGACTTGATTATAGTTTCCAAAAAACTCAAAATTGTTCACAGGAAAAAATACTTAAATATGTCAAAATCCAACATTTTCTGAAATATATTTATCACATTATTAGTAGTAGTTTGTATATTTATTATATGAGATTAATAATTCTATCAAAATACTACATATTATATTACATATAAAATATATTAAAGATTGTTTTACTTAGCATCAAACATTTTTTACATACATTTTAAAATTATTTACCTTTATCTATAAATTCATTATTTAGTCATTTTTTTGTATTTTAGGGAAGAGCCTACAGGGTTGTTCAGGGTCTCACTGCTAGATCAGACTTACAGTGATCTGACCATTTACGGCCTCCCAAGAGCTGAGATTATAGGCGCGCACCACCACGCCCAGTCTCAATTGCCATCGGGGCCAGGGCCAGCAAGGCAGTGTGCCCCAGGGGCAAGGCCAGCAAGCCTCTCCTAGCTGCCCCTGGACAAAACCCAGGTCCCTGCAGTTGCTTGCAGGTGCTTTAATATGCTGAGCAATTTCTCCAGCCTCATTATTCAGACTTAATAATTCTCATTGAAATATTCAAGGACTTTGACAATGAAAAGACATATTAAAACAGAATAACTTTTTTCTGTATTTAAGTAAATCTTATGAAAAACTAAACTAAGGAGGCCAGGGAGATGGCTCAGTGGAATAAAGTGCTTTCTTGGCAAGCGCAAGGGCCTGAGTTCAATCCCTGTTTCCCACCAAAAAAAAAAAAAAAAAAAACCTAAACTAAGAAAACAACTCATGCATTACATGTATACTTTAAGGCACTTACTTTCATAATATATGTTTATACTTTATAGTACCATAGCAGTAAATATGCTTATAAGATTGTTCATTTAAAGAACATTCTTACAATGTACATGGGCTTGTAAATCCCAAGATGCTGACAACATGATATGCCAGCTGCAGACAGAGAAACTGATGAAAATGCAGTAATTTTGAATTTTAATATAATATAAACCATGTCAGCAACATTTTTGAAGAGCAGCTGCCAAGATTCCAATTCAACTGAATGGATAATGTTATTTTTATATTCTGTTCTCTGCCAGCAAATTAGACTTTTCCCCTTTATTTCTTGTGATAAGCTTTGCCTTATCAACAAGAACAAAAGTTCTGACCGAGTGACATGCAAGGAATTATCACTGTGTTTAAGATGAAAGACTAATTATGGGGGTGAAAGATATATAGACCACAACATTGCCAAGGAGAAAAACTGTAACAAAATATTATTTATTTGAAATTTGATATATTCCATTGCAGAAGTAAGTAATGCAAAAAAAATCTGTTTTCTGTTCAAATTCAAATTGCAATACATGGCATGTTGCTTACTAACTCAATTTCTTGTAAACCCAAGTGAAAACTAAATTTGACAGTGTATTTTGTGTTGAGTCAGATTTCCCTCGTGTTAAGCCAGTCTCCTCAGGATGTCTAAAATGCAAATTAAATGGAATGTGGCATCACAGATTTGGCCAAAATCATTTGCCACAGTGCTCAGTTTATCAGTACATACTGTGACTAAAGAGACTCCATAAGCTTCTCCAAATTTAAGGCCTTCAGTGTCTCCCTTAGCCACCCCTGGACAAGAAGACCTCACAAACCCTGCTGAGAAGTAATTATTTATAATGATTGCTTTCATCCTCACCCCTCTAGGTCTACCTTCCAATTTACTTTTGGAATGATCTTCCTAAACCACCAGCAGCTAAAAGATACCTTTTTTGTGTGTGTGTGGATTTGGGAGTAAAACAGATGTTCTTTAGCCTTGAATCTGTCTACCTTTCATCTCAACCCCTTGTTCTTCTTCCCTGAGTTTCCCACAAACTATATTCTTGCCATAAGGAGCATTGCTCAATTTTGTAATTTCACCCAGTTGGACTAAAGTCTCTACATCCTTGCAAAGAATAAGCTGCTTAAGTTTACTTTTCTTGATACCTCATAAGCATCCTTTCCTCCACAAATCCTGCTGCATGCCCTGGTTGGGTTGATTCTCTGTCCCAAGTAGAATTTTCAGTTCTGATATCTCCATTTTCTGTCCCATATTGATTGTTATATGGAAGTTCTATGGTTGAGAGCACAAGCCAGGGTTTTAAAATATCACATTCAGATGTCAACCTACAACTGTAAAGAAATCACTTACCCTCTCAAAACAACAGATTTCTCAATGAAAAATATGCTGAAAACTGGCTGCTTTGTGATAGAGATTTTGGAAGCATAATCTAAAATACTATGTAAAGTAATGTGCCTAGTGATATCATGAAAATTCCCATCATTTTGGGTCAGCTTGTGCCATTTTTAATATAATCTACAAGTCTAAGGTTGATTTTGTACTTTTTAGAATATCAGATGTGTGAAGAAATTACTTTTCCTGAAATTTGCATGAGGTGATAACATGAAGCACATGTTCTGGGCATATAGATACAAGCATACAAACACACACATGCAAGCCACAAAACCACACATACACATGCATACACACACAAACACAGAATATTGTGGACCCCAGAAAAATGGATTCATTTTAATTTTGAACTTTAATTTTTAAATGTATGACTTAAGTTGAGTTAAATGCAAATGCAGATGTTTCAATTCAGTCAAGAAATCATGATTGTGAGTGCGATAATGTCAGGGCAGCCTTCTAATAAACTTGTCAGAAAATGTTAGCTTCATTTTTATTTAATGTTTCATAGTTTATGTAAGGTACACATCATTGGTCTTTGGCTTTTTCCAGGGGAAAACTTTTCTTTAACTAAATGAAACAACTTCTTTTCATCTGCAGGAAGATTTCTCCTTTGCCTTTGAGAAGAGTGACAAAAATCTGTCAAAGCCAAATCATGACATCTTGGGTCTGCGAATGGGCTCTTCCAAGAAGGCATGGAGTGATGCAGCTCAACACTTCTACTCAGGCTGTTAAGCTCTTCAGGAAACTGTTTTTCAGTGTAATTTAAGACAACTTCAAATAACAAATTAGGTATTTTGAAGGACATTTATTGTGCTTGTAATGCTGAACTAGTGTGTCTTGCATGGTGCTTCAGTTCTAAATATTCTTAAGAGGCCTGACTTCTTCTCTGTGTCCCTAACATTAAACTTTAAGAAAAAAAAAATCATTCCAAATAGTATTTTGAAATTCAGGAAGCACTTCTGAAGATAGATGCTGTTCCTGTGGAGCCCACACCCTCTAATTTCACTCTGTGATGTTCACTCATACACCAGACACTTAGAATAAATAACTTTGACAGTGCTGGCTCGGAATCTCCCATTATGCATTTTTTTTTCTGTATCTACTGCAAGGTCAAATACATTCTTTTATGTAGAAAATCAGGTATTAATCTGATATCAGGTTAATTGAGTAGTTCTTACTAAATTAACAGAATGGTAGATTAAGTTCTATTGTAACTCCTTCTTTTTACAGAATTGAGACATACAATAATCACAAACAAAATAAGATGCAAATTCAACTGGACCACAGTATACTATTTTTCTATCAAATTTGTAGAAGTAAGGATATAAACAATATAGAGATCAGATACTGACATGAATTGACCATCTCATTTTCAAGTGGGAACTCACAGCAAGTAGATCATGCTTCTTTAGTAAACAGTCTTTTGTCTGTACCTTGTATCCCTCTTCATCCTCATGTGCTGTACTTTGCAGTCTGTGCTGTTATTCAAGTGAAATTTTATAGCTTCTTTTCTTTATTTTGATAGGTTCTCATTATGAGGTTCTGTCTGGCTTTGAACTCATTTTGTAAACAAACTTGGCCTTGAACTCACACCTGTTCTCCTGCCTCTATCTCTTGAGTGCTGGGATTATAGGTATCCACCACAACACCTGGCTAGAGTTACTCTAGTTGCCATGTGTTTAGTACCATAATGCCTCTGTCTGTGCCTACTCCTGTACTCCAATAAATATTTGTAGTTATCTATTAAACACAATCCTGCCCACTCCAAATCCATGTTTGATATCTTCTATGTACCATTAAATTTAAGAATCATACTTCATTAATTACCACGATTTTAATGTCAGACTACTGCCTGGGATAATATGTACATATGGTGATAATTTTAAGATGAATGCTAGGAGTGTGGAGACAGCTCAGACACAAAAGCACCTACCTGACAACTACAAGGTCCTGAGTTTGATCTCTAGTATCAAAAATTAAATAAATAAAAATAAAATTAAATGAATGACTAGATGAATGCGTGCATGCATGAATGAAGGAATAGCACTGAGAAGTTAGAGGCTTCGATATTCAATGGGAGCAATAATGCCAGGAAAAAATGGCCTGGGGATAGGCTGACCTCATGCACAGACAAGTGTGGGATCATGACTGAAAATAAAAAAAATCTTTTATTTATTAGTGAGTATGATGACAAGTTTACCTGGCAGTTAAGTATAATGAAGTTGAAACCAGGATCAATGTATTGGGTTCTAGATAGTCAAAGAATATTTCTAAGCATATTTAAAGTTAACGAAAATATTATTTCTGAAGAATTCGTTTTTATTCTTTAATAAAGCCCTTGACCTCACAAAGAAAATCAGACTCATTTAATAAAATCTGAAATGGGACAATCAGAAAATGAGAGGGTTTATATCATATGACACTCACCTTAGTCCTGTTGCAGATATATGGTGGCTCCTGCTTTGATGCAGCCATTTATAAAATGTTAACCTTGAGCCCTGGGTAAGTGAATGCCATTTGCAGGGCAGAGAGGTTGCACTCTGAGTCTCAGTCTCGTTACAGCAAATAACAGTGCAAGGATGGAAACACAGGGATTCCACTAGCGGAGGTCAGAGTTCGCTAGCAAAGTGCCTGCATGTGTTTGTCCTGGTATATTTGCATTTTCTATATCATTTTATGTTTCCACTGTGCTTTAATAATCATTTCAGCTATTTACCTTTATACATGAAAAATTCACAATTTGCATCTGCAAATATCTCCTTCTAGATACATCTACCCACCTGCAGCATAATTAACTAACTGAAATTCTTTGACATTCTAAGATGCAAACAGTTTCCTAGCACTGATGTTGGTAAGTCTGCAAATATTAAAAGTTGATGCATGATTCGTTTTTTAAAGATATGGATTTACCTCTCCTGCTTGTGTATTCAAGAATAATTTTCTGGTGGTACAAATGTGAAAAGGTTTTTGAAGTATAGAGGGTCTGCTGATCTTCACCTCATCATAGGAGCACTAATTCTGTCAAGTAAGACAGCAAAGCAGACCAATGGCTGGAGGTTTCACCTTCTCAGAAGTCTGCATAAGGGAGAATGTCACTTTGCCCAAGCTCATGACAGCTTTGCTCCTCAGTCTTCCTTCCTCAGATTGTCCCACTTGTAGCAATTAGTAGACAAGATGAGTCAATGCCTTGGTACCTTTGCTGCACTTTAGGGTCAGATTAAGGACTGCATCAGACTGTGAGCTTCCTGCAGAACTCATTAGAACTTCACTAATTTGCCATTGCAATCCAATTTCTTTTGCAGGATCATAGTTAGATTTCCGAGAAAGTGAAGAATGCTCTGCGTACTGATTTTTGCCACAGAATCTGTCTTCAAGAAAATTTGATCTACAAGAATAAGTAAAAGAACTTTGTCAACCTAAGGGGCTCTAAATTTGGAATAACTGTGAAGGCTAAATTAACACATCAAGAATCTCATGGAAAGCCTGGCCATCCTATCATGGAAATAATCAAAGAATACTAAGCAGCTGCCAAAATCAAATAACTCAGCTGAGTAACTTAAGTTTCGTTTGAGTGGTCATGTATTTTCTTTCCCAGTACCTACGTTTAGGCATTTATTTCTAATGTTGAACTCAGGCCCTCAAGCTTGCCAGGGAAGTGCTTATTCTACTGAGCCATTTTCCCAGCCTCTGCATTATATTTTTCCTTAGAGGAATGTCATAGTATCACCCTTGTTTGGGATGTCTCCTGCATCTGTTACTCAGTTGGTAACACTAGCACTACTCTCCATTTCTGGGTGATTATAATGTTTAGCAAAGACAAATTATCTCCTTGGATGAGTAACTTTAGATAAATAAAAGCTAACCAGAGCTGAGTGAAACCTGGAGAGACAGGATTTGATATGTAAGTGATCAAAGCAATGAAATGAGTCCTAAGTAAAGTTCTTCTGGCTCCTACCCTGGTGATCATATTTGTCTATCTTCCTGTGTGTATATAATACTTTGGGTTTAAGGGGTGTTGTCCTGTCAAGCACCCATCAAAAGAAAAAGGATATGTCTAAACTCAAACCAGAAAGGAGCCAAAGACATATCAGAGTCTTTTCTTGATAATTATTGGAATGTTATTTAAATGTTCCAACAAAAGCTAACCAACTATCATTAAAATGAATTTTAATAAAGAGTTGGCATTGGGGCTGGGGAGATGGCTCAGTGGAATAAGCGCTTGCCTGGCAAGCGCAAGGGCCTGAGTCCAATGCCTGGTTCTTCAAAAACAAATAAATAAACAAATAAAATAAAGAGTTGGCATCACTCGAGACTTCAAAAACTTCTTTTGTTTGAAGAGATAAGTGCATTCATACAATAAGGAGAGAAAAAACAAAGAAAGTGGAAAAGAAGCTGTGCAAGGGTAAAATAGAGGTTTATCTTGCATTAATTTTGTTTTCAATAATCAGGAAAACAGCCTGAAATGGCTCAGATCTAGAATGTCCCCATATGCTCAAGTGTTAGATGTCTAGTCCCACTATTGTTCTTATTAGAAATTCATGGGTACTTTAAGACCTACTAAAAAGTTATAAGTCATTGAGGATGTGCGCTTAAACATCACTGTGGGAACCGGGCCTTTTCCTTTACATTTCTTGTGCATACTGGCCATGAGATCATCTGTTACATTCTACCAGAGACCTCTGCCATAATGTACCGCTATAAGCCATAAACAAAGAGGCCTACACATCGTTCATTGGAACTTTTAAAACTTTGAGCCAAAATGAACCTTTTCTATTTATCTGTTGAATATCTCAGGTATTTGTTATAGTAGTTGAAATGGAGCTAACACATTTCCCCTTCTGTAAGATACCATACTGCATAGTACAAAAGTACAAAATCTCAGTGACATACAACAATAAATATGTTTTCAGTTGTGGTCTGAGGATCAGCCAAAGCTCCAACTCAGACTTCAACTTCAGGTGCTGTACACTATTCCTGCTTCATTCTGGGCATGCACTAGAGACTCAGCAGCCTCTTGTGGCACCTCTTCACCCCACAGGTGAGTGACATTCAGCAGTGCAAGAATAAACATGCTGCACGTTCCCATGAGTATACCTGGAACCAGCGCACTTCTGTCTTCATCTTCCCCCGTGGAGGAAGCATCTCCATTGCTTCATCTATGCCTCAATACGTTTGTCAAATAAAATTCCTTTGTGGAGAGTAGAGAAGCACTGAATAGCTTCAGAATGGTTCTCTTAGTCTACTACAAGTGAGACAGAAGAAAGTTAGACATTTAGAAATGCCTGATGAAGAAGAAAGCATTTTTAATTGCAGTATTGCAAAAATGTAGAATATATTTTATTTCATTTTATTTTCTTTTGTGTATGTATGTATTTCATACAGGGCCTACAGGGTCTCACTATGTAGATTGGACTCTTAGTGATTCTCCTGTTTTCAGCCTCCCAACTGATGGGATTACAGGCCCACGCCACCATGCCCGATTTCAATCGCCATCTCAGGGTGCCTCTGGAGTTGGGACCAGCACATCAGCTGGGGGGTAGAACCCCAACTGCCTGCGTTCTGCCTCAGCAGGTGCTTCAGTCCACTGAGCTATCTGGCTGGCCTCAGAATAAATTCTTGAAATAGAAGTTTTGTTCAAAGTGTATTATTATAGTTATAGACCAAGCATTTCTGGGGATTTCTTAGCAGCTGGCATTTGGGTATTTGGGCTTGATGATGTAAGAGCTGACTCATCAAAGTTCACAGACCTCTTGTGGCTACACTCTCCACTCTTTCAGATATTTCTTGGCACTTTTGGCTTCTGGTTATTTATAATTTGCTCTGCCTTTTAGATTTTCATTCTTTTTATTGCTTTGCCTCTTTGCTTCTTGGTATTGCTTCGTCTCATTATAAATGAGACTATTGTTCACCACTGACATCCCTATTGGGTAAAGGTCAGAGGTTACTATCCATTGGGAAAAGCTGGCCTTCAGTTATGTACCTGTTACTGTTTCAGTAGTTTCTTTAAAATAATTATTTTTTAATCTTTTATTTATTTACTTGGAACAGCATCTTGCTACCCAGTTCAGACTCACAGTGATCCTCCTATCTGGGCCTCCCCAGTGTTAGAGTTACAGGAGTGTGACACCTTGCCTGGTTTTGATGGCTGGCATGGCGTACCCAGGGCAGGGCCAGCACAACATGCAGTACAGATTATCAAACCTTGGTTCTTGCTCTTTCCAGTGAGGCATTTAGACCACCAAGCTATTTCCCCAGTCCTAAACTGAAAATATGACATGCACTAGGTCACAATGCATCTGCACCAGTGCATCCTGAAACACTTATGCACCAGTCCTCTAAGCAACTTGTTTTTTCTTTCTTTCTTTCTTTTCTTTTCTTTTTTTTTTTTTTTTTTTTTTTTTTTTTTTTTTTTTTTTTTTTTTTTTTTTTTTTTTTTTTTTTTTTTTTTTGACATTTAGTGTATCTGTTTCTTTGTGAAAGAGGCTGTACACCTAGTAAGGAATTTTGATACTTTTCAGAAAAGAGTGATATAACATCTAGTTTTTTGGTTGGTCTTACAAGTGCAGATAATTAAGATATAGCAGAAATGAAAGAAGGAAGGTGATGGTAAGAAATGGGAGGTTAGGTTTGGGGAGATAGCTCTAAGGCATCTGTCTGCCAAGCGCAAAGTCCAGAGTTCAATCCCCGGTACCACAAAAAGCAATGGGACGGCTGACAAAGTTTCTTACATTGGGCTTTGGGGACTGCTTCTGTAACACTACGCCAGTCTTTCTATCTCTCCACCTAAACATGTATTTCTATAAAAGATTTTCAGGGGTTTTTCTTTCAAATTTCTGAAAACTTCCAGGGACAGAAAGCTTTGAGCTTCAAAAGATATATTGTGTATACACAAAATATTAGCAGTGGAAGTCTAGAATCCTCAGCTTGTGACATTCTCTGTACAATAACCACCTTTTGCCTGCTTGCTTTGCTGACAACTTATTTTGGGTTTTAACTGAGAATACCCATGCTGGTTTCCTAACTCTTTGGCCTTGTAATTCTAGTTCTTGATCTAGTATCAGTCCCCATTCCCTCTGTGGTTTTATAATTGTACTTGCTTTGAAGGACTGTGTACCTGCTAAGAATAGCTTCTATGCTACAGATTCTAAATCACTGAAGATGGACCCTGAACATAATACATACATACATGTGTGTGTGTGTGTGTGTGTGTACCCAGAATAGCTTAGAAATTTGTACTGCTGCTTTCTATTGGTCTATTGAAAGGAACACTTACTGCTTTATTTTTTTCTCGTTTCTTTTTTATTTTTATTGACCAATTTTACATGATTATATTTAATAATATGATAAATTAATTTGAAGACAACAATACATAATATAACAATCATTGCTGAGTTACTATAACCTTGTTTAGTAAAATTTTGTACAGTTTCCAATTATTTTATTATTTTTGTCTTTTCCAAAAGAAACATGCAAACAAAATTACTACTATTAGATGATAACAAAAAGGTGCCTGCTATATTCCAATGACATGAAAATCTTATTTTCAATATGTGAATTGCAAAATAAGCAATAAATTTAGAACATTGCCTTTTATATATTATTCTCAATTACAACAACAAATCAATAATGACTACACATTATTGTATGATTTATACATGACAGGAGCAGCGCTCCTACTTTAAGGTGTATGTTTATACTTAATCCTTACAGCTACTTTCTCCTGGGTGGCTATAACACTCATTTTGTATGTACTATAAATTAATTTTAAGGTATAATAAATAGCCCATGCAGTCTACTGTGTAGCAGAGTAGGGAACACATAGGTGTTTAATAATTGCTTTGATTTAGCAGGTACTTAAATAAATGATTAGATGAATGCTTGAATTTGAGTGAAATGAAAGGTTTAGTAGGCAAGTACTGGCATAAATAACAGAAAACACCACGGGCCTTGCATGACAGGTTAAGCTTCCACCTTTTATAATTATTAAAAGAGATACTGAGAAGATTTTGAGGAATAATGTGACATTTTCAATATTTTTATTGAATAAAAATATTACCTTATACATGTTAAAAACGAATAGCTTTGATATAGTGAAACCAACCTGGAGAGTTTTTCAAAAATCTACATGTGGTAGAGTTTGAATCGCAATGGCCACAGTGAGACAGGAAGAAATAGGATTAAATTGAGAAAATAGTCACAGCATCATTCATTTCCAGAACTGGGAAATTGATAGACTCAGTATCCAAGGAAAATGAACGGTAGCAGTACTAAGGCTGCCTTTTGTGTAGAGCACATTTCAACATACTCACCTAGGCCTCATTTTGAATATTAATTGTATTTGTTATATTGTAAAGGATATGCTTTTCTGGCATAGAAATTTCTAAGGGTCTGAAAATTCCTGATTTTTCCAAAGCTACTTTTTGAAAATATACTATGTTTATGGAGATAGCTTGATAATTACATTATTATGTACCAATTTATTTTTGCCACCCTTATACCTACAACCCAGTGAATTTTTCAATGGTGTATACCCAACAAATAATCCTGAAATGAAAGTATCAGGCAGTCCTGTAAGATGACACAAAAATAGCTCTTTGACATGGCCAGAGACTTGAATTTCCTTTTAATAATAAGGAAATAGCTTGAGCAAATTTGTTCTGCCACCTCACCCCAAATGTGACTTAATGACACTTGAATTGAGATACCATTTACTGTGTCAGTGTCACATCTAAGTACACAAAAGGACAGCCTTCTCAGCCCACCAGTAAAGATGAACTGTCTTTATAAAAATTCATTAAGGTAAAATCAGAGAAAATATTAAAAACTGTAACATGCTGATTGCTCAAACTATAAGTATTCATCTCAGGTAGGTGTAAAATATGCTGCTTCATCTCATGCTCTTTGGTTGGAATGAGAACAGCAGGAGAGCTGCCCCTCTCAGCTATGACATACCAAGGGCAGATGTTCACCTGAATGCTCTCCAGGTGAGAACCTTAACCACCTGCAGCCAGAGTAAGAGAGAGAGCCCCCAACTGAGACTTACAACTGCATCTGCTGTCTGAGAGGATGGCTGCCTACATATCAAATCGGAAGAAAATAAGCAAAACAGAAGCCAGCATCTCATACATAACTGTCCAAATCAAAGAATCTTGTATGGTTAATGCAATTTTTAGAATAAACAAGTATACCCATAATCCACAGCTTGTAGTCAGATGCTACATTTTTAAGTACCATGTTTTTTATATTGCTATCCCACCAATAATAGAAGGAAAAAAATATCTGTGTTCCTAGAACAGTGGAGATATAGTAGGGAAGCAATGACATAATTTCCAAAGACATAGATCTAGGGCTGATTTATTTCTGCCCTCAAAGGCCTGGTGGTGTTGGTTCTACCTCAGTATTTCTGAGCTACATTAATTAATATGCCTAGATGAGTAAAGTAGATTAAGATTATTTCTACCTTGCAATTCTAAAATACTGTGAAATCAACAAAAGTGTTAACCAAGGCTTGTAAGATAGCTCTGGGGACTAAAGGACCTGCTTAGGCAAGCACAAGCAAGCACAGGGACTGAAGTTTGACCCCAGGCACTGCATACTGTGCCAGTCTCTCCCAGAAGGCAGGCACACCCAGCCACAGAGTCCAGTCATCGTGGTGTATGACTGTACTCCCAGTGCGGGGGAGGCTGAAAAAAAAGCATTAATCAGTTATTTGTTGTATTTTATCAGAAGATTGGCATTGTATGCAAGAGGAGAACAGATGCTAGACTCACAGTGCTAATTACGTGGATTTGAAACAATTTTAAATACATAATAACAAGGTTATTAAGAAGAGAGATGTCAGTTCTTTAATGAACCATGTCCTCACTTGCCCTTAATAGTAAGTAAACAACAGACACATACACATACACATACACATAAACATGCACAAACACACTGACCAAGACAAACTAGAAGTTCAGTTCAGAAAAAGAACCAAATTGAGGAGCACCAATATCACTATAGAGTCATTGAATTTCTTTCTTATAATGTAGTACATCAATTAAATATTGATTTTACAACCTAGAGGAGTGTTAACAGAATCAAGATGCTGTAACTGCACTAACACTGCTTCCCATCCTGAAAGATATAAAAAGATAGATGCAATGTTGCTGGAAAGGACAACATGCAAATTTAGAAATCATATCATTTCTACAATCAGTTTTATTACAACGTGAGAATAAAGGAGTTCCAGTGCCCTGCCAGTTATAATTGCCCTTTTGGAGTTAGGTGGTGCTCAATGGATTCTACTTTACTCGCAAATTAGTCAATTTGGTCATAGTTGGCAGATGAAGGAATAGAGGAAATCAGAGAGATTTATTTACTTTTGCCACTGCTACTCCCTGAGCCAAACTCCAAACCTGATGCCTGTAACCTTGCGACACACGGTCATTGATCCAATTGTACTAGAACTTAGCATATTTTCAGAGTTTATTCACCATTACTACTTTAAAAGCAGTTTTCAAATGCTTACACATGAAAAAGGAAAGAAATAGCCATGTCATCTGCTGAAAACTTCACAAGCAGTCCTGTACTCCCTGGAGTGTTGTTGCTTTTGAAAACATTGTGCAATCAAGGCATTTAAGCGGACAGACCACCCTGGAGTGATTCTTCCATAGAGCTTATAATAAAATCAGAATTACTTAACTAAACTCCAGTGTGCTTGAACACTTTTACGTACAGAAAAGTAATTGGGCCAGCCTTCCTAACAACCTGTTAGATAAAGATTTGAAGGTATAGAGCTGTATTGTCTGTACTGCACATCAAACTTTTTTCTAATTTACCAACTGGTGAATTTGAAACAATTGGAAAAGTTGAAACTTTTAATGAACTCAACAAAAACTAGATCTCTGTAACACTGCTTGCATGGAACATGTCAGTTGACACTAAGCTGGAATGCCTTCTTAAATCTAATCCTTTGAATATGCATGAGTTTTGCACAGGAGGGTAGAAACAATATACCTTAGAAATTTGCCTAATTTTAATTTTAATAAATGAAAAAACTTAAGCAATGCTTTTAGATATAGTACTGAATTTTCTGTAACAAAGTAAAATGGGAGTTAAACACTCTGCCCAACATCACCTTGTGCTAAGGACTGTATAATGAATCACAGATATTTAAAGGAGGAAATAATTTCCAGGATAAAAGAATCTTCTTGGAGTGAAACTACACTAAAGAGCTTTTGCAATAAGTGTAGAATATTCAAAGACAAGGGTAAAGTCCCACAGATTACTACAGGATAAAAACATGTCAAATGATGAATTTATTTCTCTGTAACTTTAAATGATAGAATCTTCTCAAGAGCTCCAATGGACAATTTCTGAATCAGTATTACATAATTATAAATTATTGTCAGCAATAGTATTTCTTATATTTATTAAATATTATGGCAAGAAATGTGCAAATATTTGTATACCCATTAAGCCTTATCATAAATTAAAGAAGTTGCCATTGAAGTAAGCCATTGAAATCTACTCAAAATACCATGCCATTATTCATAATGCTGCCTGTTCCATCCTTATTATTAGATTATGTTATGGGCTTCCCTGGTAGAAGTAATAGATTTAATGTTGATCTCTATCATCAGAGAAAATTTCATCTTGTTTTTTTCTGACTTAATACACTGCCTTATACATGTACAATGACAGAGAGAAAGACTAACATCACTCTTTAGTATGTCCTCAGATGTGGCAAAATCCTTTGGGCACCCAGGTACCTAACTCCTGCCATACTCTGCTGCTGTTGCTGTTCTCACCTTCTTGACATTTAGATTTTCATATTCACAACAGAGTAAAGGATGTAACTGAAAAATAGGCCATTCTGTGTACAAAGACACACAGGTTTTTGTGTTGCTGTTGTTGCTGTTTTTCATTTATGTATTTGGTACAGAGTCTCGCTAAGCAGCTTGGATCCACTTGTGCTCAGCCTCACCAGCGCTGGGATTACAAGTGTGCTCCACCATGCTTAGACTTAGTCACTGGTTCAGTGTGCTTCAGGAGCAGGGTCAGTGATGCATGCAGCACTGGGGATCAAACCCGGGTCCCTGAGTTTGCCCAAGCAGTCGCTTAGTCCACGGACCTACCTCACCGGCCCTAAAGACATACAATTTTGAATTTAAGTCCTTTGTTTCTAGTTTAAGACTACTAGGTATGTAATGTTGAATGTGTCAACTTTTTATCAGACTTCCATTGCTGCTCTAACAAGCTTCTACAAGTTTTCTAGTATTGATTGTTTGTATTCTTCCCAACTGTACATTCAATGATGCCACCATAAAAGCTTAGAATCTGCTGTGTGGAAAATACATAAATGACAGAAACTGTCATGTGATATATTACAATGTACTCTTTCTCCACTAAACAGTTAATAAATACTTGCTGGCACATCTCTGATCAATTTCTTTTCAATTAAATATTTTGTGCTGGATTAGGGCTGACATTCAATTTTTAACTCAGAGGTAAAATCAGGTTGGTAGTAGCATAGAAAGAAATAATTTCAATTAATTTGTAAAATCTTCTAATGGAGGAGACCCCTGTTCTTTTTTTTCCTATCCCTGAGATTTACATTAAAAGTATTCATTGATCTTACAATGATCATGCAGCCACCATGAAAAATTTGTTAGAGCTGGGAAGGGAGATGCACACCTGTAATTCTAGCATTGTGGAGAATGAAAGCAGGAGGATCAGAAATTTAAGCCCAAGTTGAACAAAATTTTAAAGGAGGAGGACACACTGGAGATTTAGCTCAGTGTTAATATCTGTTGGTTCAATTCACAGTAATAAAAATTGATAGATTAATAAAAATGTTCTGTAAGGACCAGAGCTATATGACTACTTCCTGAATATGATGGTATACCTGATAAAATGACTGGCATTACTTCCTTCTGATACCTTCCCAAGTTAAGGTCCCTGTGCTGCTTCCTTGCCAGTGCAGAAGTTGGTGTGAATCAATCGAAGGCCTAGTTAATGTTCCTATGTTCCAGCAAATTTGTATGATGGTGAGAATATCTATCATTCATCCTCTGTAGATAGTACATTGTTAATGAATCACAAATTTCAGCAGTTTTAAAGGGGGGATTTGACATAGAGATTCCTTGCTTTAGAATCAAACTCTGTCACTTTCTGCTCTATTGACCTTGGACAAGTTAAAGATTAACATACCCTAATTCGTACATATTTATATTATTCATAGTAGTACTATTATTCCCCATGCATTTAAATAGCATTAAAGAAATCAATTCTTGTAGAAACTTATTAATTTGTTATGCTAAAATATTTTATAATTAATACTATTATTAACATCTTTGTTAGAAAAAGTTTCTTTTTGACTGCTTATCAATATTTTACCAAGAATTGATTTCTCTTGAAATCTGCAGTATAAAACCAAAATTTTAGTCCTTTGTAACAATGTGTGTTTATGTCATTTTAAAAAATAAAACAAGAGAGTTTTTAGTGGATGGGGTTAAATGAATAATACCAACAAGGAAGCAAAGCAATGAGCATGGCAGTGTGAGATGAAACTCAAAATATCCTGTCTACACTTGGAGATCATTAGAAATCTTTATCAATATGCAGACTTTCTGCAATAAAAACAGTGGATTTGGGAGCCTTTTACATTGATTATTAAAGCAAATGGTGATCCTTAAAAGCTGAAGTACTTGGCATTGCCCGTGTATAAATTTGACCGTGGTTGAGAAGTTGTCTACACAAACATATTAGAATCCTACAGTCAACACAAATGAGACTCTACCTGACTCGAACAATAAAGACAGCCTGTTTTTCCTGATTACATACTTCAATAGTGGGAAAATGAAAAGAGAAATTAAAGCAAACAAAGACTGACTTTGTAATTTTGCTTAGTGCTCACCCCATTCCCTTTAAAAAAAAAATAATAATAATTGAACATTTGTTATTTTCTTTGCTTCTAAGGCTCAAATTGGGACAACAGTTCTTCATTATTTTTCTAGAAAATGGCAAGAGGACACAATGACCCACATGGCCAGAATAGGGCTGGGCATGAGCTTGGCTGCTTTCCGATAAAACTAAGATAATTATAGAAACTTAGTGATTTCTCCAGATTGTGAGTGTGGGGAATGCAGTTTTCTGACATTGTTAATTTATTTTGGGTTTGTGAATAATGAGTAATTTGTTTCAGAGCATGGAAAGGGCTTAAAGGGTACATCCACATCTGTGATCTTGCCATCTTAAGTGCCTGGTCAGATAGAATAATCATTACGGAGGCCAATGGGTGCTTTCTTTAAATTAAAAGGTTTTTAGAATACATTCAAATTTGATAATACTTCCATAATTGTTTTGTGAGAAATATTTTAAAGAATTATTGTTTTAATAAATACCAGAGATAAAATTAAAATATGTATCATTATGCAAAATGAGCACAGCAGTAAACTTTGCCTTATAAATAGCACTTTTAACAGAGAGTCTGCTATTGAAAAAAGTATAGTTTATGATCACATAAATGCTCTCGCTGCACAGGTTTTTAACCTATGTTTGTTTCATGCCATTGGATTAAATACACTTCATTTTTGATTGCTTACCATTTATCCACTCTCCTCAAGGAAAGATTTGAAATGAATCACAAAACAAGCAAACAAGCAAGCACAACAAAAGTAGTCATTTGAAATAGTAGTGAAAGGGACAAAATCAAAGAGTTGGAAAACTGGAAAAAAGAGGGGACTTGAAATATTTTCTAAAGATGTTGGCAGCCAAGAAATAGACAGAAATTTAGAATAATCCAGGCCAAAGAAAAGAAATGTGAATGATAAGTCCTAAATTTTAACAACAACATGATGAGATTATCAAGTATAGTGTTTTCATGTTCTGAGTGCTAAGAGATCTTATTATCCATACTCTTATGTAAGTCATGTGCCTGCTAATATTGATAGCCCACACAAATCCCATTTAACTGGGCTAGTGCTCCCATCTTTGAGCTTCTTTAATCTGCATTTTTTTTCAGGAACATTTCCTTTGGCTTATAGGAAACAGCTAGATGGGAAATGCATGCAAACTTACAGTAACTTCTTTCTTGAATGGTACAAGATAAAAACACAGGCTGACACTACATGTAACAATTTAGCTGCTACTTCATACCAAGCAATCACATAGAAGTAGTTGCAACGAGAGTCCCTCATGAGACCAGGCTGAGTGAAGTGAGCCTGCTGCTGAAACTACAATTCCACTACCTCTTTCATTTGCCTAAACTGTGGCAGTCATTTTCTCCATAAGTTTCTCTAGAGAATATTTCTTTATTAAATCAATTGCTCAGTAATCAACCTAAGACAAGGCAAAACACATGTCTTTGAAAAGGAAAATCACTTACACTAATAAAACATATTTTATAAAATACAGAGAGAAATTTTCCACAGGTAACTATATGTTGAGCTCTTAATAGAACCTAAAAATATTCTAATTCATAATGGTTTAAAAGTTCAGATTTCTGGAGCAGCAAGGCCTGTGAGTATGGAATGGGGCATATTTTGTGCTTCCTGCATGATCTCTGAGACAACAGGGCCTGCATGAGGATCATAAGGACACAGATCTTTGGTGGATAAACTGAGTAGCAACCCCAGGCCTGAGAACCAGTACAAGAGCCCGGCCCTGGGCACACAGGTATATGTATGCCACTGGAGACTTCAGCAATTAGGGAGGCTAGACATGTGGAGGAGTCTGAAGGGGCAGCAAAGAGGAACCAAAAGTTGGACTCTGGAGAACTCCACAAACACCAGCACAGGCCCAGCACCCAATTCCAGAGGCCAAGATCAACTCCACACCCAGATTATTTTTGGAGTTAAATATGGACACCATCACAGAACACCAGAGGTTTTTAACCACTTTTATTCTCCTTTGTTTGGCTAATAGGCTAACCCTTTCCTATCTGTTTGGATGTCATCTCTTTTATTATGAAACTGCTTTTTTTGTTTTCTTTTTTCTCTTCTCTCTCTGGTCTTTCCTTTCTTTCCTTTTCATTTTTTTTTTCTTCTTTCTTTTCCTCAGTGTTTAAATTTCTGAAATTTACTTTTATCCTACAGATGCTCTCTTTTTCCTCAATTACTTCTAGAATTTTAATTTTTTCTTTTTTTAGAATTATTTTATTTATTTACATATTCACCTTCACATGTGCTAGATAAACTTTATTATGGAGATACACCCCAGTCTTGTATTCATTTTGAAAATTAATTTCAAATGTGATTGGACTCATTTGACTTTATTTTTTAACAAACTTTTTTTCTGTTTTGGTGGAACCAGGGATTGAACTCAGGCCCTTGTGCTTACCAGGGAAGTGCTCATTCTGCTGAGCCATCTGCCCAGCCCTAGAATTTTAATTTTCAAGTGACTAAACATTGCCTTTGCCCTTTCTGACTATTCCTTCATATTCTATTTCCTTCTTTCCCTTCTGTGTTCTCCAATTTCCAAATCTCAGATTATCATAATTTATTCTCCAGACCTGATTATACTATATTTGACCTCACTTATCATTTTACCCTGTCTTCTACACATTCTAAACCTTCGATTCCCTGCAGAAGGGTAAATTTACCCAATTAAGGAGACAATCACTGCGTACTAGTGCATACTCTAACTGTGATTATGTTATAAATTTTAGAGTTTGTTTCTGTGGTTGGAGGTAATAGGTTAATTGCTACCATAGTTTATCAGTATTTAAGATGCACTTGAATCTATTCTTATTACTAATTGTACTATTATAGGCAGAGTGTCAAAGGTATTATAAACAGATTTTCTCCTTTGCATAAAAACACTGTGTTTATATGAGGTCATAATCATTACCAAAGCCCAGTACCAAACAATTAGGAGCTGATCCAAATAGTGGTTTTGTATGCTTTTCAAATTGGGAAGATAGAGTTTCAAGAAAACCATAGTAAACAACGTACATCTAGAAGCTGTCCTTGAAGAACAGCTGTCCTGTAGGAAAATCTCAATACTAGTCATAAAGTTATACACCATAAGAAATTGGCAAGTATCAATATAGAAAATAAAATTAAAGAAGATAAAATATACTATGACAAGATGCAGAAGCATGGTGCAATCTGAGATCCCCAGCACACCAAGGAAAAGCCTGGAACACAAGGAGATAGCAAAATTGGAAATCAAACACTAGAACTTTCACAAAAGATAGCACAAGAAGCAGAAAAGAGAATTGTAAAAGACTATTGAGAAAATAATCTCTCAAGTACAAGCAAAAAATTATGCTTAAGATCATATTAGAGAATATACTGATAACAGAATAAACTTAGAAAAATGATAACAACAAAAAATGTCCAAATAGGAAAGAAATGAAATCCATGGAACAGATACAAATTGAGATCCGAGAAATTAAAACCTCCATTGGAAGTATATGAAAAAGATTGATTGAAAGACAAGACAGCATTTCAGATCTTGAGGACAGAATGGCAGTTACTGATCATTAAAAGAAACATATATTAAAAATAGCAAAAGGAAATCAATCCAATAGCCACAAAATGAAGTAAGGAATAATAACAAGATTGATTAGGGTCAATGAGAAAGCTGAAGGAAATGAAAATACCTTAAAAACTCTTTGCAGAAATAATAGCAGAAAACTTCTCAACCATGAAAAGAATTTGACATACAAATAAATGAAGCATATAGCACTATAGTCAGGAACAAAATAAAATTATATACAACAAACAGGTTTAATGCAAAAAAGAAATTAATTGACTGATAATCAAAGGATAGAAAACAAAATTCTATGCAACTGCAATCCAGAAAAAAATAGGGATAGATCTTCAGTTTGGAGACAATGTGAACTTCAAACCATGAGTGATCAAAATAGATAAAGGAGATCATTACATACCTGTTAGGGAAAATCTTCAAGAAGAAAAGATAATAATCATATATATATATATATATATATATATATATATATATATATTCATATATATATATGATTATATATATATAATATGATTATATATATATATAAATGATAAAAGAAACCACAAAACTTCCACAATCACCTGAATACTAAATAGTATCCTCCTAAACCAATGGGTCACATATGAAATGATGGAAGAAATTTCTTTTTAAAATTTTGCAACTAAACTAGAATGCTGTTACAACACAGAGAAACATTTAGGAAGCAATGAACATAGTGTAGCAGAGAAATTTATAGTGGTGAATCTTCACATCAGGAAAACAGAATTAGTGCAAATAAACAACCTAATGTTTCAAGGTTCTAAAAAAGAAAAGAACAGAAAGACAAACGCAAGGCCCACACAAGGGAGGAAATTAAAAAGATCAGAGCAGAAATTAACACGATGGAGACCAGAAAACAATATGAAGAGCTATTTAATGAAGGCTTGCTTCTTTGAAAGAATAAATAAAATGGATAAACCCTTAGCCATCCTTACAAAAGATAGATATAGATGACAGATTAGATAGATAGATAGATAGATAGATAGATAGATAGATAGATAGATGATAGATAGATAGATAGATAATAGAGAGAGAGAGAAAGAGAGAGAGAGAGAGAGAGAGAGGCTGGCAAGATAGCTCAGCAGTCTATAGCACCTGCTTAGGCAGGCTTTGGCAGGCACAGGGGCCTGCGATTCAACTTCTGGTATCAGCTCCATCCTAAGGTCAGGCTAGGTTTGCAAAAAAAAAAGAAGGAAAGAAAGAAAGAAAAGATTCAAATTCATGCATTGAGGAATGATAAGGGTGAAATCATTTCAGATTCTGTGGAAAGTCAGAAGATCATAAATACATACCTTGAAAATCTTTACTCTTATAGGATGGAAAACACACAAAAAATGGGTATATATGAATTTAAAAAGCTAAATTAAGAATTCTGAATAATCCAAGCTCAGTGAATGAGATTGGAAGTGTAAATGAAGAGTTACCAAAGAGAAAAGCCCAGATCTTGATTGATTCACTGCTAAAATTTATTAGAAATTTACAGAAGATTTAATACCAAACTTTAAGCTTTATAAACTGAAAGGGACACAATCTTTCCTAATTTATTCCAGGAGGCAAGTATCACTCTGATATGAACATCAGAGTAGGACCCAAACAAAAAATAAAACTGCAAGACAATCTCCCTAAAGAACATAGATGCAAAGATCCTCAATAAGATAACAACAAACAGAATGGAGCAAATCATTGAGATTATCCAACATGAGGGGGTATTTATTCCAGAAATACAGGGATGGTTCAAAATATGTAAATCAATAAATTGCAATGTGCCGTATCAACACAGTCAAAGACAAAAATCACATGACCATCACAATAGATGCAGAAAAAGCATTTGATAAAGTCCAGCATACATTTATGATAAAAACTCTACAAAAAATTAGATTCGACAGTCTTTCTCACAATATGATAAGAGGAGGGATGAGGAGATGGCTCAGTAGAATAAGTGCTAGCTAGGCAAGTGCAAGGGCCTGAGTTCAATCCCCAGTTCTGCCCACTCCATAAACAAGATATTCAGATAGTGAAGTTAAGCTTAAGTGGCTATGTTACAGTGTAATAATAACATTAAGCTTCTCTTCTGGAGGGTTAATAACTTAATTTTGCAGACCAAAAATTAGACCACAAAAAGGCTTCAAGGACAGCAAACATTCTGGCTCTAGCCTTTCAAGGTCAATGAGGACTCAAGACATAGAAGAACCCATACTGTAACATCTGTAACTCAGTTGTGTGCCAAATTTTCTGATCAAGGAGATTATGGGACCACAGAGGAATGTGACCAATGATGTATAGTGTGCTTAAGGTGAGTCACATGGAGAAAAAACATTTTCTCAGGCTTTCACAGAGAGCAAATTGGTCAGACAATTACCCTGACTCATCAACATGGCTGACAACAAGAAAAGATCTACAAACTGCAGTACAGGGTTTCGGGTAAATCCTGAGGAGAACTGACTGACCTCAGCAGACACAAAAGTTGTATTTCTTGTGATATAGGCCTTGCTTTATCTTGATCTTAATCATCCAGCAGAAAAGTATAAAATTAAGGTACAAAAAGTAAAGCTATATTAACTTGCTGAGCTGCAAAAGGCTCAAGTCAATTACTTCTAACATTGCCAATCCTACAGATAACCCACTACTTTTATGGACTAAAGGAGTGTATTGGATTATTTTTCTCAATTCATGCACCTAAAATATTTAAATGATAATGGAATACCCATCTCTGACAAAACTAAACATAAAAAGGGGATGTAAATGAAGGACCATTTTGTATCTGTGTATACAAAATAGTTAGGATAGATATCCACCTACATTGCCCTAATTCAATGGGAATAAATATTTGAACTAATAGCATTTGGACAGGATATCATGTCTGCATCTTATACTATGAACAACTGCTATGAAGACATCGATATTCAATGTATTAATTATTGAAACTATCCTATTATTCGGTTTGGAAACTGTCTCATTGCTATTTGTCTCTCAATAAAATTAATAAAAAATGATAATACCCATATATATCAAACCAACAGCAAACATCACACTAAATGGACAAAAACTGAAAGTATCTTTTTATCTAAAATCAGGACCAAGCTTTTCTTCTGGATGGTTAACAACCTAATATCACAAGTCAGAGTTGGAGAAATAGAAGAGCCACAAGGCCAGCCAACGTTTTTGCCCTAGCCTTTCAAGGTCAGCGAAGACTTAGGACACAGGAGAACCGGTACTGCAACATCATGAAACTCAGGTGAGCTCCAAATTTTCTGAGCAAGGAGATTATGGAGCCACAGAGGAAAGAGATTGAAGTTCTATGGTGTGCCTGGGGAGAGTCACATGAAGAGAAAACTTTCTCTCAGGCTCTCACAGAGAGCAAACTGGTCAAGCATTGGCCGTGACTCATCCACATGGATGACACAGACAAAGGAACTACAGAATAATGTACAGGACTACAAGATAAACCCTGAGAAGACTTCACTGATCACATAGGAAATATAAAGTTCACGTGTTGGTATATAAGTCTTGATCTATTTAGGTCTTAACCATCCAGCAGAAAAGTATAAAAATGAATTATATATCATGGGGCCATAATATTAAGCTGCTCTGTAAATGGCTATGGTTGACAACTTCTTTGAATAACTCACTATTGTTGTAGAATGCTGGACTATGTTGGATTGTGGTGTCCAGTTCAAGCACTTAAGTTAGTTGAATGTCAATGGAGTGCCCAACTTTGACAGGTGTAGACAAAACAAGGGGTGTAGAAAGAAAAAAATCTTGATGTGTGTGTATAGACAGTACAGTTTGGATAGATAATGCTGTGCTTCTACATAATTATATGAGAGGCAAGATCTGCAATAATGGTGGTTAGACAGGATATTATGTCGGCTTCTAGTACTACAATCATCCACTAGGAAAATAATTATTGAATTTTTGATATAATTCAGGTATAAAAAATAAGATATGTAAGCAGCTACACTCTTAATTCACTGATAAGAGACATCTGCTAAAATAATATCTGTAA
Organism: Ctenomys sociabilis; assembly: GCA_004027165.1. Classification (NCBI taxonomy): domain Eukaryota; kingdom Metazoa; phylum Chordata; class Mammalia; order Rodentia; family Ctenomyidae; genus Ctenomys; species Ctenomys sociabilis. The sequence goes on from PVKA01014575.1 coordinate 44,029, forward strand.
ATATAATATCATGTATGTACCTTGTACAATACCAAAACGTTATGAAAACAGTTTGCCATGTATTGATTTATCGAATATGTATTTTTAAGGTGTCTTGAAACTGTCTGATTGACATTTGTAGTTCAATAAAATAAAAAATAAAATAAAATAAAAATAAAAATAATAAAATAAAAATAAAATCAGGACCAATTCTTCCATCTTGTCTCTTTGAGGGCCTGGCTCAGTTTGACTGTCTATAATATTTCTGTCTAATTCAGCTGTCCCCACTCTGAAGAAAGAACCTGAACTTCTATGAAGGAACCATGTTTGATGACCTCTCTGGCTTCTTTAGGCTGTAAGGGGTCAGAGTTGTGAACCAGCAGTCAGAGATATTCTAAAGAGATTCTGTCTAAAGGCCTTCAATAGGCTCTAGACGTTTTCATTTTGGGTAGATGTGTAGCTTTGAATCTACAGTAGACAAAGCTGACTAAACAAACATTCATAGGCCAAATAATCACAACAGGATAATTACAAATATATTCAAAGACTTTTATCACGTAGACAGTAATGACTTCCTATAAAAATGACAAAGATACGGTACATGGAACCTCAGCGCTCTCATACCACTGATTTGATAACTCATACTACTGAGACATTAGCAGAAGGATCTAGAAGGTAATAACCTTTTTTAAGTTTCTAATTATAAAAATACTAGTCAGAAAGTTTTGTAGGGAAGCCCTCTGAGTGAACGATCGGCCTGAGACACCCCAACCTACCTGTGTTGCAACTCTGCGGAGCCCCTTCCCCCAAGCCTGCAAAGTGAGGGGGAATTTTTCCAACTCTCCAGACACCCTGGTTCGGTGAGTGTGCGGTGAGTCTCCGTGATAGCCATTGGCTTCTCCCTGCATGCGCCCCGAAGCCCGCCAAGCAAGAAAACGGCCTGAGACACCTCAGACCGACCTGCCCGGCAACTCCCCAGAGCCACTTTCCCCAGTCCGCTGAGCGAGGAGGAATTTTTCCGACTCTCCTGACACCCTGGTTCAGTGAGTGTGTGGTGAGTCTCCGGGAGAGCCTTTGGATTCTCCCCGTGAGCACCGCAATATCTGGAACCTCCAACCCCAAGCCCACAGAGCAAGTAACTGGCCTGAGACAGCCCAGACGGACCTGCCCAGCAACTACCCTGGAGCCTCTGCCCCAAGCCCGCCTAGAATGTGAGAATTTTTCCAACTGTCTGGACACCCGATCCATGCAAGTACAGTTTGGTGAGTGTCTGGGAGTGCCCTTGGCTTCTCCCCATGCTCTCCCCACCTTGCAGAGCCCCAGGCCCCAAGACCTCTGAGCAAGAGATCAGCCTGAGACACCCCAGACAGGCCTGCCTGGCAACTTCCCAGAGCCCCTGCCCCCAACCCCACTGCGGGAACAGGAACTTTTGTGAGTCTCACGGCACCCAGTCCAACCTTGCCTGGCCTGGTGAGTGTGAGAGAGAGCTTTGGCACTCCCCAGTGCTCCCAGTACCAGGGACCCAAAAAACAGGAACCACAGGCTCAAAGTTGTACCAGAAGGACTGCAGCAAAAAGGAAATGAACATAACAGCTAGGTCCAGGCCAGGCATAACTGGACAATCTCAAACTTAATGGACTGGCACCCAAATCTCATTATGCACTAAGGTCATAACTACATCAAAACTCTACACCAAAGGTCAGTACAAAATGACAAAGACAAGGAGAAAAATGCAATCTCAGGCCTCACATCCACCAATAAGTGCAGAGGACAGTAGCTCAGCTGACATGAATGAATTAACAGAGGCAGAAGCAAAGAAACAACAGCAGAAAGGAAAATACAAACTCAGACCAGAATTAACACCTGAAATAAAAAAAAGTAAATATTTGAATACATAGCATCTGAAGTAATGAATCAAATCCAGAAACATATAGGGAAAAAACAATGCCCAATGAGAATAAGCATAGAGAACACCATTCCAGCTGAAATGCATGAATTAACAGCATCACAAGCAAAGAAACAACAGCGGAAAGGTCATGAGGAACTCAAAGCAGAAATAATTTCTGAAATAAAAAAAGAATTCTTTCAAATCATAGCATCTGAAGTAGAGAATCAATTCCTACAATATATAGATGAAGTTCAATTTGGAAAAAAACTCTGCAGTAAAATAATTAATAGCTACCTCTAAAGAAAACATTGATAAAAAAAAAAGAGGAGATCAGAAATATGACGAATTCCTGGAATGAACAGTACAGAAAAGAAATAGAGCACATGAAGCAGAGTTAAAGAGATATAGAAGAACTAAGTCTCAATGACAAGTCTACAAAACCATTTGAGTGAAAGCAAATACAGAGTTTCAGATCTCAAAGACACTGGAGCAGCTAATGAAAATGTGAGAAAGGATCTCTTAAACACAATAATAATGCAGAAAAAAAATAATCTGTCACTACAAGATGATGCCAAGATGCACAATATGCGACTAATTGGAATTGACGAGAGCGAAGGAGTCAACACAAATGACATAAAAAGAATATGGGCAGAAGTAATGCCAGAAAAATTCCCAAATATAAGAAAACAATTCAACATTCAGGTAACTGAAGCATACAGAACACCAAATAACTTCAACACAACTAAAAACACACCGAGACATATTATAGTCAAGATCCCAGAAATCCAACACAAGAATGACATACTGAAAGCTGCTAGAGAGAAGAAGCAGATAACATTTTAAGGAAAACCCATCAGAATTACAGCCAACTTCTCTACACAAATCATGAAGGCAAGGAGAACATGGAGCAGAGTTCTTCAAGTCTTGTATGAAAACATTTTCCAGCCTAGACTATTATATCCTGAAAAACTCTCTTTCAAGTTTGATGGAGAAGTGAAATACTTCCACGACAAACAACAACTAAAGAATTTCATGTGGACAAAGTGATCCCTACACAGGCTACTGAAAGATGTTCTAGAGAGAGACTACAATGACGAGAACTCCACAAATGAGAAGGGAAGGAACCCACTAAAAAGGGAAAACAATTAAACACAGGACAAAAAGGAGGAAACAACAGCAGGTAAATATCATGACAATCATAAGCCAACACATTTCAACTATAACCATCATTGTACATGGACTCAACTCACAAATTAAGAGAAATAGACTGGCACAGTGAATTAGGAAACAAAATTCAACAATATTCTGTGTACCAGAAACACATTTACCTCAAAAAGATATTCATAGGCTCAAAATCAGAGTATGGAAAGCAATAGTACATGCCTCAAAACCTCAGAAAAAGCAAGAGTAGCAATTCTGTTCTCAGACAGTCTCAACTACAAACCAAGAATGATCAAACGACACAAAGAAAGCCACAATATATTGGTGAGGGGAAAAAATCAAGGGGAAGAGGTAACACTCAAAAAATCTCTATGCACCAAACACAGGAACACCCAACTATGTAAAAGAAATCTTAATGGGCATGAAAAACCCATGTGTATTAAAGATTAAAACATTAAAACAGAAACACTCCATCTCCTGGAAGAGAAAGTAGGAGGAACTCTTGAAGATGTAGGGGTAGGAAAAGAGATCATGAACAAATATGTATTTGTACGGGAAACACCTGAAAGAATTACCAACTGGGATCATCTGTTCTTGAGGAGCTTCTGCATTTCAAAAGAAATTGTCAACAAAGTGAAAAGACAAGCCACAAACTTTGAAAAAATCCTAAATAATAAGCAATCAGATAAAGGTCTGCTCTCTAGAATATATAAAGAACTACAGTATTTTAGGGCCCTCAAATTTAAAGACCCAATCCAGAAATATGCATCTGAGATGAATACACTCTTCTCAGAGGACGAAATTAAAGAAGCGAATAAATATATGAAAAATACTCCACATTGCTAGCCATCCATGAAATGCAAATTAAAACACTGAGATAGCATCTCACTCCACAAGAATGGCTATCATGAAGAAATCAACCAACAACAAATGTTGGAGATGATGTGGGCAAAAGAGAACATTTCTCCACTGATGGTGGGAATGTAGACTGGTACAACCATTGTGGAGATCCATTTTGGAGTCTCCTCAAAAGAATAGGACTAGAAATCCCACTCAAGCTGGTTATCCCCCTACTGGGAATTTTCCAAGAGGTATTGAAAACATCATATCATAGTGAAATATGTGTACCTATGTTTGTAGAAGTGCTATTTGTGATAGAAAAATCTTGGAAACAACCAACATTCCCATCACATGAGGAAAAAGATGTCATATTTCTATGTAATAAAATGTTAGTCAGATATAAAGAATGATAAACTTGAAGCATTCATATTGAATTGTATGCCACTTGAAGATATACTCATAAGTGAAATAAACCAGACACACATGTACAAATATCATTTAGTCTCCCTAGTATAAGAAGTCAAAAGAAGAAATACAAACAGAAATGTATAACAACAACTAAATGAATTTAGTCAGATAGTTAGGGCAAACTGAATGACATATGCTTCAGGGTACTAATCAGCTTCTCTTCTGGATGGTTAATAACCTAAGTTCATAAATCAAAAATTGGAGAAATAGGAGGGCGACAAGGTCAGCCAACATTTGGCCCTAACCTTTCTAGGTCAGTGAAGACTCAGGACATAGGAGAACTTCTACTGTAGCATCATGGAACTCAGTTGTGTCCCAAATTTTCTGATCAAAGAGATTATGGAGCCACCGAGGAAGATATTCAAGGCTCTATAGTGTGCCTGGGGAGAATCACATGGAGAGAAAACTTTCTCTCAGGCTCTCACAGAGAGCAAACTTGTCAAGCAATGGCCATGACTCATCCACATGGCTGACACTGACAAAGGATCTACAGAGTGAGATATGGGGGTACAGGATAAACCCTGAAGGAACTTGACTGACCTTATCAGATACAAAAGCTACATTATTTGTTATATAGGTCTTGCTTTATCTCTGTCTTAACTATCCAGCAGAAAAGTATAAAAATGAGGTATGTAATGCAAGGCCAAAATAATAATTTGAGCTGTAAATGGTTATAGTCTACAATTTATTCAGATAACTCACTATTATTGTGGACTGCTGGACTGTGTTTGATTGTGTCACCAAGTTCACATACCTATAATGGTTGGATGACAATGGAGTGCCCATGTTTGACAGATCTAAACAATAAAAAAGGGGATACAAAGGAAGAACCATGCTGTGTTTGTATAAACAGTACTATTAGGATAAACATGCAGTACTTCTGCATAATTCTATGAGAAGTAAGATTTGTACTAATAGTGGTTGGACAGGATATTATGTCATCTTCTAGTACTATGGACAACCACTGGGAAGATAACAAGGTAGAAAGTATTAATTATTGTAACTGTACTATAATTCAGCTTTAAAAATTAAAATAAGTATACAGCTACATTCTCTAAATTCATTTATTACAGACATGTGCTCTAATAGTGTTGGTAAGTAGAATATCATGTGTGTACCTTGTACGACAACAAACCACTATGAAAACAATATGCAATTAATTGTTTATTGAATCTGTCCTGTTAATTTTATTTTAAACTGTCTCATTTCTATTTGTTCTTCAATAAAAAAGAAAAGTTTTGTAGGTCCATTAGCATAGATCTGACTTTGAAACTTGAAAGAGACAGACACTCTCATTTGGGCCACACCTGAAGACAAAGGAGAAAGCATCTGTAGGGATGGGCATCAGGGATTGATGTTCTAAATAAGTATCAATTACCTTGAAAGAGCCCAAATGGGTCACTAACCCAACCCCTATCAGAGAATGACCCTGCCCAGTATTCATACTCACTTACTATTTGATTTACTTCCTCATTTGGTATTATATTTAATCAATTTTACCTGAGCAATGGTGCTTGTAATCTCATTGGATGACCATAGCTTTGTCCCAAGTCATGCCCACTTAAGCAAGTCTCCATGCCCTCTCTAATACCTGAGATCCACCTCGCTCCATGGTTTTCCTCTATAAAAGTCTCTGGAAGAGACAGCTTCCCAGGAACAACCTGCTTGTGCCTCTCTTCTGTTCCTTTCTCAGACGGGAGCTTTCTTTCCCTCAATGATTATATTCTACTCATAAAAATAAAATAAAATCAGGACCATGACAAGAATGTCCACTATTGCCTTTTCTCTTCAACATAATTCTGAAAACATTAGCCAGATTCATTAGACAAGAGAAAGAAATAAAAGGAATAAAATAGGAAAAGGAAAAAGTAGACTGCTATTTTTACAGATGATAAGATACTCTACAGAGAATAACCAAAAATTCCACCAAACAATTTCTAGAGTTAATAAACAAATTCAGTTCTGTGGCTGGATCTCACGTCAGTACTCAGAAATCAATAAGATTCTTGTACAACACAAAGTAATTGAGAAAGAAATTATAGAATTAATGTCCTTTAAGAGAGAATCAAAAAAGAAAAGAAACACTTAAGAATAGATCTAGCAAATGATGTAAAGGATCATACATTGAAAAGTGCAGTACTCTGAAAAAGAAGATTAAAGAGGATATCAGAAAATGGAAAACTATCTCTTGCTCATACATAGGAAGCACAAACATCATAAAAATGACCATACTTCCAAAATTGTCAGATACATTCAATATAATACTGATAAAAATATTTTTAATGTGTACCACAAAACTAGAGAAAATATTCCTAAAATTCACTTGCAAGCATAAGAGACCTACAATTGCAAAGGTGAGTCTGGGTGATACAAGCAAGAGATTGCAATCCCTGACTTGAAATTATATCTCAAAGATACTGTGATAAAATTAGCATGGTACCTAAGACAAACAAACCAAAAAAAAAAAAAAAAAAAAAAAAATTAGAAGATACAGACACAATTACAAACACACATTTTTATTTTAAAGAGAGCAAAAAACAAAGGAAGAACACTGAACATTAGTTCTGTATGCACTGAATGCTAAAACTAGTGTTTATCACTGTGTATGAAAATTAATTTAAAAATTGATCAAAGATATAAATATTAAAAAGAAATGTGAAATCTAGTGGGAGAGAAATTAGGTAGAAATCTTGACTCTGGTGTATGTAGAAACTTCATGACTAAAACCCAAACCACAAGGGACACATTTTGGAGAATTAAGCCCTGGGATGGCATCTTATTAAAAGGCTTTTCTATATTAAAAGAAATCACCAACAAGATGAAAAGATAATTCACAAGTTGGGAAAAAGTTTAGTTAACTACCTCAAACAAAAGATTTGTATCTAAAACATACAAACAATGGAAAAAATCAGACCCCAAAATTCGAAGACCCAATCAAAATATGTATCTGTGAGGAACACACGCTTCTCAGATGAAGATGTACAAACAGGAATAGAACACATGAAAACACGTGCAATATGGTTGGTCACTTTAGTTAGAAAACAAGACAACAGTGAGATCCCATCTTACACCTTAAAGAATGGTGTGATCAGCCATTTACAAATGGTGGAGGGAAAGTTGGGAAAAGAATGCTTTCCCGTTGGTGAGAATGCCAGCTGCAACTTCCTGCATGGAAATCAGTGTGGCGACTCCTTAACAACCTAGGAATAGAGGTCTCAGTTGACACAGCTATTCCCCTCCTGGGTATTTTTGCAGAATAATTAATATCATACCATAGTAACATATGTTCATCCATGTTTATAGTAGTGCAATTTGTCATAGTTAAATCATGGAGACAGCCCAAGTGCCCACTCACTAAGGAATGGATAAAAGACTGTATAGTATTTTTATACATTTAGTACTACTCAGCTATAAAGAAGGATAGACTTGAAACGTTTATAGGGAAATAGGTACAAGGTAAGACCATTTTCAGAATTAAAATAAATCAGTCTCACAAGTATAAACATATTGTCTCCCTAGTGTGAGAAGCTGAAAGAGTAATAAAGCCCACTATGTACAATAACTATTCTGAAATGGAAAGAAATTGTTCTAAAGGAAAGAGAAACTATAATAGGGAAGAGGGAAGGGAA